>VYZN01000072.1:593301-744524 GCA_009761285.1 Aphis glycines
TGAAACTTCATTATCTCCTGTGTCTGCACGAGGTCTTCCCCTACGTTTTATTGGTACATTTTGGCCTACTTTTATAAGATTTCCGCAAGTGCCATTCGGAAATGTAGCAGATCTTTTCTTTTATTTTTATTTACGTTATAATGGTCAGCGTCTTTTTTATATTGTATCCAACAGTTAATAACTATTAGATCGAAAGCATGTACAGTCATTCGTAGTGTCCATTTTTTTGAACGTATAAATGTTCGATAATAACTGATGAGTTGGTCTACCTTATCGACACCACCCATTGATGTATTGTATGCTGTTATTATTTCCGGCCTTTCAATATTGACGTACATTTTTAATTTTTTATCCCAACGTCTTACAGTGTCCATTTGTCCGGATCCTATATAATTGGAAACTAAGGTAACAGACCTTGTATCATACCATTTCACCATACATAAATTGCAATTCTCCATCTTAGTCTAAATTTCAAAGGCTGTACCTCTCCCCATTTTGGTTAATTGTTTATCGGTTAATAAGGGTGGATCTGCGAATCTATTAGTACGAATAGTACCAACAGAGTATATTTGGTTGGCTTGCAATTGTTCAAATACATTAAACGTTTGAAAAAAAATTATCAAAAAAAAGAAAATGCCTATTTTTTTCAAGGTGTTTTGTTAAATGTAATACTACACTAGCGCCTAGACCAAATTGTTTTTATGTACTTGTATCTAGTTCAGTGGTAGCCCCTTGATAAAGCAGTATATTGTAAACCATACCACTTTCACCACATAGTAAAAATGCTTTTATACCCCATGGGCAGGGTTTACCTTTTACATATTGCTTCATTTGTAAATGTCCTTTATAGGGAACCATTTGTTCATCGACACTTAACCTTCGTTCTACCGGCAAACTATTACATTTTTTATTAATTGCGTCGTATAAAGGACGAACTTTTATAAATTTATCTGTATTATTTTTTGGAATTTCAGTATTATCGATTAAATGAAAATTTCTACGTAATGTGAAAAATCGATCTCTGGACATATTTTCAATAATAATATTCACTGCAGTAGCATTCTCCCAATATAAACGAACACGCGGATACTTTAGACAGCCCATTATCAAATGAATCCCAATGAACTTTTTTATTTCATTACAATTGGTGGGTTTATATCTAGTTTGCGAATTTTGTATGGCATATAAATTTGTATAATACACAATTTTTTCAAATATATCATCATTTAAATATCCATAAAAATATCAGTTATAGAAGGCATTTCTGGTGGATAATTTCTTTCTTCTAAATCTTTCAATTTTAATTCAGATGGACAAAAAGGAACTCTATCCCATTTTATATATTTTTTTTCAGTTACATTAAAATTAATACTAGTCTGGTTAGAAATTATCTCATTTTTTGTTTCATTCAGCTCGTCTTGGTCATCCCATTGTTCAAAATCATTTAATAATTGTTGCAGTTCTTCATTATCGAACTGATCTTCCGTTTCTTCGTCCGAAAAATCTAATTCTGATACATTACCATCACACAATAAATCAAAAATTTCATGTTCACGTAACCCTTTAGCCATTTTGAATAAAATAAATAATAAAATACGTATAATACTAAATACGGGGCGTAATAACAATTATATTGTTATACGGGTGTACGGTAGTACGAAAAGATAACGAAGTGTCAAGTGACGATTATAAAATACGAACGTTGTGACCCAATGTCCATTATAAGAGACACGTTAAAAGCATACGATAAACCGGGTTTTAATAAACGGAACAAAGTGGGGATTGAACTAAAACAATTCAATGGTTGTTATAAATAGAAAAAAAATAAAACAAGTCATTATCATTATTGGTTATTAATCTAGTAATATTTATATATACCGATTACATAGAATCGATTACGACAAAATAATATCTTATAATAATGTGAATATTTATAAAAATACGTATAACACGTCATTTATAAAATTATTTTCGGATTCTATGGTATTTTTCCTACTATCTCATTATACAATTGACTAAAATGCATCGTCATAGTAATTGTAATAAATAATATTTTGTCATGTCTCTTAAAGAGGACATGGGATCTGAAAGGGTTAGGTTAGGACAGCAGCACACAATATTCAATAAAATTGAAATATTTACGTAAAAACTGTTTCGCACGGGAAAGAACCACGAAGACTACAGTCATAACTAAGTAACGAAATTTTCACACTGCAAACAAGAGACCTTTGTCTATGCAATGTCATTTTTATTTTTTCGATATCACTTCTAAAAAAAAAGTTTTTAAAAATCATTATTTTTGTTTTTCAGACTTGAATAACTTTTTTTGTAGAAGTGATATCGAAAGAATAAAAACGACATTGCATAGACAAAGGTCTCTTGTTTGCAGTGTGAAAATTTCATTTCTTAGTTATGACTGTAACCGTCTCGGTTCTTTCCCGCGCGAAACGGTTTTTACGGACGAATTCATTCATGTGTAGCATCCTTTTAACTGAATAGTACTGAAGTAACTGAAGTACTGACGAAAAACCTAGATAGGGTAATAACCTCCGTTTATGGAGTTCAGTTAAATAATTTATTAAATAATTTTGTTTATATAGATTAAGGATTCAATCAATGTTTACTTTTATTTATAACCATCGGTCCAACTTAGCAGAATGTAGATGCTATAACTTAACTTTTTTGTATTGTTCTGAGCCACCATCATTCTAGTAGGCTAATTTTGTACCGTACATTTCGAATGAATAGTTAAATCTTATGGTAGGTATACAAATTTAAACTGTTCTTACAACAGCTTTATGGAAAAATCCTCTAATTAAAGTAATAATAGTCCTAAAAATTGCAATTTGTTCACAAATCAAAAAAAAAACTATTTACATTTTAAGTTGGAACACAGTCTTTTATTTTTGGTAAGAACAAATATACAAAATATGCACATATTACACTTAAAAAAGTGAAAATTTCCATTGCATACATTATTCTTATATTTTCGTAAAATGATTGATTATTGACTAAACTTAAAAAAGCGTATAAACTGACTGTAACGCCAGATATCCACAATCTCGACTGAAAAAATAATTAAATTAGATTAAAAACTCAAATAAATAATAAATGTATTGTAACAGTAAATTTTAGTTTCATAATAATCATCAATAAAAACAAAGTAACAGGGCATTAAAAATTAAATTGTTAGCTTACTGATCTTGGGCATATTTCAGGCATCAAAATCCACGGAATTGGGCCATATCCAATCGAATAAAATATAATATAAAATAAAATTAAACTAGGTAACCATAGTTCATCTTTATCTATAATGTCTATATGGTATGTGGCATTCATTAATAATAAAGTAATTGCCATTCCAAATCCCGAAATGATTAATAAATTTTTCTTCTCCGAAACACTCACGATGTATAAACATATAATAGATGCAATAAGCTAAAAAAAAAAAGAATATATTATGTAAAAATTAAATTTGCATAGATAAAATCTTACTACGTATTATATGATACGATAGGTAAATTAAAAAATATAACGAAAAAGTTATAGGTTTGAAAACTTAAGGTTTTTTCCATTTAATTATTAAAAAACATTGGTTACTACTCTCAAAAAAATAAAAACGCTACATCACAGGTAAAGTTCTTTTCAATGCGATTTAAAATTTAGGTAATTTCGATGTAAATATCTAGGGAGTAATGTTGTCTAGCGCAAAACACTTTTTAACTATGTTACGCATGTATAAGACAGAGACAAGACATGCGGTATCACGTTCTCTTAAGTGTCCTAAGTAACTAAACAAGTGCTTAAACAATTCTTATTAAAATACCACTAGATATTAATATTACCTCAAAAAACCTATGGACTCTTAATTCTTATCATTGAGTTCTATAAATCATGTGAAATCAGTATTGTATGCAAATTCCTGTATCCATATAAAAATATTTGACATAAAATATAAACTAAAGCAGTGGCTCTTAATCTTTTGTGGTACATGGTAAAAATAACATTAAAAGCCACGGACCCTAAGTTTAAATATTATTTCAACTATTTATTTTTTCACTATTTTATTAACATTTTCAAGTGTTTTTTTTACATAAAAGTTTCATTTTTCATACCAAACTACATAATACAATAGAAATTCAAAAATATGATAAGTTCACAGTTTCTGTAATTGTAATTTAATTAATAAAAATATATTAGTGTTGAATTTCTATAACAAATATTGATATTTCGGAGTTTAACAAAAAATATTCTAACCAAAGTTTGAAAACATAATTATAAAATTGGTTTCTATAATTAAAAACTTGAAATCAATAACGTGTTAGGTATGTGCTAAAAGGTTTATTTTGAATTATTTACTATTTTTTTTTAATCTCAAAAACAATTTTAAAAATACATTTCAATAAAAATGTAAAACCCTTTAATAGCTTATACTTATCACAACTCATTAAAAAAAGATGAATTTCCCACTTCATTTAAACAAAAAATAAAATCAGGAAAATGCTAGAACATGATAAGCACTACAGTTAATCGCTAAAAACCGTGCCAAGTTCGAAAAGACTAAAATTCAAAAGAATTTTTGATTATTTTATTAATGTTGGATTTTTATTAGATAAACTTAATACAAAGTTCGTCATAACTTAGTCTTATAGTGATTCAAAAATTATAGAATACATAGACACAATTTTTTTTTATCAACATTTGAAGTTCAAATATTGACAAAAATTCGTTAAAATCATAAATGTTTTTAAAAAATTTTGTTGGTGTAATTCATTAACATGTTTGTATAAGTAGCTAAGAGTTGAAAATTTAATACAAGAATTTTCATAAGTTTAGCTTACAATATTAATAAAAGAACTTAAACTTTGGGGTATTCAAGCCATTAAAACATAAACCACCTTTTTCACCATCCACTGGAAAATATATCTTAAGCTGACAAATCATCTCTGTTCAGAATCGTTTTTCGTATACAATGATACCTACATTGCATTCAAATTAAGATATAAATAATAGTGACCAACTGCGAAGTAGAACGTTTTTAAAATAAATGTACAAATGTATTATAAATAAAAAATATTTTTATATTATATTAAAAGTTATAAGTTAATAAGTTAGATATTCGATTAGTGTATGTACCTATGTATATCCCAATATCGGGACCCATCTTGCTTAACATAACCGTACTAGGTGAAGGTAAAACCAACCCCAAATCCCCCTATTGCAAAAATAAAAACACAAGGGAGAGGCACACATTAAAAAACCCTTAATGAAAGCCAATAATGAAAAATTTTGTTACCACACCAGAAGATTTGGACTCCCCATACCGGCAGTAATGAGTGGAACCAGGGTCCAACGTAGCGAACCCACTACGGTCGTCGTCCAATTTATTTTCATGTTGCACAGCGTTAGATAAAGATTTGACGCTTTTGTCAGATAAAAATAAATGTGAATTTTCAAGAGACGGATAGATAGTCTGTACAGGTGAACGATAAGGAAAACTATTTAAGTTGATGTTCAAAATCATTATTTCACCCGATAAAGAAGAATCACAGACAAATATAATTATCAAGGATACATTACAATTATGGCATGAAAGGTATCCATACAACCCAAACATCTTAAATAACTGATGAAAGGAACGATTTATATTATTTGGTCACGTAGGATATTATACATAGTTGTGACAGTGTGGCTCAACACACGTGACCTATTCTGTGTGCCGCCAGAGACAATGGATGATCCAGTAAGGGTCTCTGGTGCTGGAGATAAAGACAATCTCTTTATAGCACGGAGATCTTTGATGGTGCCGCCTGCGACTCTGACCGGTTTGACCAAGATCGTCTCCTTTCATCAGTGCATGAGCACCCTTCAAAGTAATAAGTGCATGAGCATTATTCAAAGCGAACAGTGCAGGAGCACCGTCCAAATGAACAAGTGTAAGAGCACCTAAAACCACCTCAACACCATTATGCGAGTGACAACTGAACCGTTTTTTTTTTTAAAAAACGAAATTAAATAGTATTGCTTTATTTCAATATTAGTGTTTAAAAACCTTTTATCTATCTTATTACGTCATTTGCGAATTCAAACTCAGCTGTGAATAAGGTGAAGTGCATGTGCATCGATCTTTATATATTTATACTTTATTTATTTAATTTATTATAATTTAATAATTAATATTAATACTACAACGGTGTATTTAATCATTATCGAATCACGACCTCGAGGACTCTCCGACGATCAGGAGGAAGGTAATTACGCAAATCTAAATAACTAATAATAAATCCAGCATTCATTCAAGGCTTGTGTCCCTTGTGTTTGCTTAGCATTTATTCAAAACACATACCCATCACAAACATAACATTCACAATACACAACCAATATTTATTATCCCATAACAATATATTTAGATATTATATATTTTATTATTCCTTATTCTTTATAATCTTATTTTATTTTTTCGTTATTACAGTTATTAATAAATAATAATGCACATCAGCTATCACCTATCAAAATATAACTGAGTAGTGGATGACACTTGTTCGAAAAATGATAAGAACCCGAGAAATGATAATCTAAAAAGTACTACCTACCGTTGTTAGCAAAATTATGGGCATCGCACCATCAAAGAATTATTATGGAATAAACGCAAATATCGGGGCCTAACAAAAATGCAAGTGCAACAACTTGGAAATATAAAATATTCCCATTATATTTTTATTATATTTATTTATTCGAAAGATGGGGTATTTAGCCTGTGACCTTTTTGGGGTGGTGTTGCATAATAAATTAAGGGATGTTTTCGTTTTGAATATCCGAGCGAGCGAGTGGCAACGCTGGCTCCTAGGTCGTTTTGAAAATGTATTTGGAGGGTGGAAAATTTATATACTCAAAAATCGCAGTAGGACTATATATAATGCCAAATGGTTAGAATTAATAAATAGTATTACTTCACAAATAAAAAAATAATTTTTTTATACATTTTTTGAAAATTCTATGTTGTCAATAGATTTTATGCGGTCTGTATCCTAATTATTTTTCGGACAACTGCCCCGACTTTTTACTGAGTCAATAAACATAATTGTCAATCTTTAATGTGTAGAATACTATTTCTAATTGGAATATTTTTACATTATAATGAAACAATTATTTATTTTCGTTGTTAATATTATAATTGTATATGATGGTTCATATTAAACCTCTAACATCTTTGAAAGCCAATCTCAGAAGGATAAATTACCCTTACTGCTTTTATCTGTATACTACGTATATTTACATCCACGGTTTTTGTTATGTATGACTAGAAAGCTGTGGATTCAAGTTAAGAACCACTGATATACAATCTATAGGGATATAACTGATAGGCATTATAACAGTGTGTGACCAAGTATTCTAATTATATGTATTTAATTTAAACATATTAAGTATACGCCTACATTCTAAAATATGAAAATACTTGGAGAAGTAAAATTTCAGTCACATTTGGTATTGTTTCACTTATAGTTAATACTCCGTGAAGACATTGAAATTTGTTCGTTAGAAAAATATGACCACAAAACTGTTGAATACTAATTAAACATACGTTGACCAATAGCGGTCGACGAAATCGTTTTTGGGTAAAAAACAAAAATAAATAATGGTTGTCTTCGCTTTCAAAAATCTGCAAAAAGATAATTATAAATTTATTAACAACACCGCATAACATTAAGTACTTAATAACATACTTTGTAATAATTATTATTTAACAATTTAGTAGAGCAATTATCTTGAATCTGTAGGTTATAATCAAGATTATACACACTAGTCCACTCTTCATAAAATTTCATTCGATAATAAGGTGGGTCGTCAACAGCTAACAATGCTAAAAGGTTCACTACAACCATAGCTACAATTCCCATATTCACATTTGAATAATTGTAGAATTCGCTTGTGACTCGTGAAAAAATCATACCAATTAGCAAATGTATATAATGAAAACCAGTTAACAGACCTAAATAATATTAAAATAAAAAACTAAGAGTATTAGGGTGTTCTTTAGTTAGTTAGTTTGTATACACCCTAAAATTAGTTCCAATGTACATAATTATAAAGGTTAAATATTGAATTATAAATTGAACTCGAGTCCCAAACGTTCAAAGTTTTTAAATATACTCGCCATGGAATAAGAACGTACCTGGGTTGCAGACCAAACCTTCGGCAAGATGAGGATTTTATTCCGATTAACGACTCGTTTGTGCATATTTAATTTTTTTTTACTACATGTTTGTGCACACATATTTTAGGTTTAAAAAATAAAGATACAGCTCGTTTGTGCACATTTTCCCTAAAATATAATCGGAAATATAGAAATAGTACTAGACTTAGCACTTGGTGCTATCGACATAAGATCTCAAAATCCATCAGAAACTTCATCTGGGGGTAAATCCAAAAAAAACATTTCATCCATTTGCCAATTTCAGAGTCATTGTTTAGTACACTAGTAGTATAATATTTTGTGTTGTTGAATATGTCTAAACCAATTTTACCCTAAATGAAAGTTACAACACCTAATTTTGCAGTTAGGGAAATTTTTAAATACTGCATTATGCGCAAATTTTTCAGTCAACATGCAAATTGCTTAAATTAATAAATTAATTATTTTGCTAGTAATTTAAAAACGATAACGATTACTGAGAACTGTGTTAATAATATTGTATATCATTGTGTGTATTATTATTATATTTTGATACTGATTTTGAGTAGTTTAATACGTATGATTTAAAACATCCACCAACGGTTACATTTACTATTTTCAATTATTTTAAAGTAAATGTCTAAGGACCCAAAGGGCCCTGTATAATGGAAAAATGATAGCTACGCCACTATGCATATTATATATTTATATAACTTAACCATTTTAAAATGACTATCTGAATCACTTTTTTAATTATTTTTTATTAATTTGAATAAATGTATTTATTTTTGATGTGTTAACATCTTTACACGCTACCTCCCTAAAAAATGATGTGTGTAAAAAATGGGTCTAGAGTGAATTGGTATAAATTCGATGTCACGAAATAATGTAACGAAAATATGTAACGCAATTTGCAATCGAAAATAAATAAAAAATAATTCTAAAGTTTATATTGTGGTATACTTATACATTTTGATCGTTTCAATTAATTAATAACGTTATACATTGTTTTAACCAATTTTTTTCTAACTAGGATGGCCAAACTTATTTAGTATAGGTATTTAGTATTTAGCTTAGGTATTAATAGATGTTTTAAAATCATTACTCGATAAATTGTTAAGTATAATTTAACATTGTGTAACAGTATTACCATATTGTACAAATCACGCCATATTATTATTAGCGAATCAGTTATTGTTAATAGTGGCGTGAGACTTAAGGTCAAAAGATCATCAGTATAATATAAGACTGTTTATTTGTATACTGTGATCACTACATTATAAAAATACTTAAGTGTACATTATGTGTTAGTAAACAATTATTTTTTTTACTAAAACAGTGTAGTCATTTTTGTTCTGATCGATCTACATAATCCTTATGTATTCAATATAAATATCAAATACACTATTTTAAATCTCATAATGAATTTTTTAGGTTATAATATGTAATAATATAACCAAATATAAATGTGTAATATAATATTATAATATGATCCGACTAGACTGATTTGCGGAACCGTATAAAACTGTTGGCCCCAACCGCAACATGTTGCGATCGAACCGAAAAACGCATAGTATGGTCCGGGCTTTAAGTAAAAATTTTTAAATGTATGACGTTTATGAACCTATTTTATAAATATCGTAATAAATATATATTATTCAATAAAATATTCACTTCTGATTTTTGGATCGGCAATTTCTGCTGCATAATTGGGTACGATAACACACACAATCCCAGCGCCAAAACCTTGCAGAATTCGTCCTGTGTACAGTACCATTAACACACTCATTGAATACATTATTATTACGGATCCACAGAAAGTAAAAAGCATTCCGATGACAAGTACTGCTTTAAGACCAATCAATGATGCTACCATTGCCGCAGGTCCAGCGCTGGTAATTGCTCCAAGAAAAAGAAGATTTTTTAACCTTAACGTTTGGTACATTTCTATGTTTGTTGTACTCCATGTCCATTCCAAACACATACCAATCGTTAAAGAACACGAAGCTACTAAATAATAAAATATTATATAAGTAAATAATTCAATTGAAAATAATTATACTTAGTTATGATTTATGATAAACATGTTAATGTTTACGAATAGGCATCTAACTATATTTTGCCTTACAAGTGTGTATAAATATAAATATAATATTTTTTTTTTTTTTAATGAACGGGTATTTAATGTATTATGCAAGCAAAATATGAAAAAGCATTGATTCAAAGAAATAATTTAAATGTAATTTATTCAATGTTAAAACTAAAGAATGAAATCCAAACAATTAGGTATATTAATATATTTGAAAAAATATCTTTAATTTAACTCTAAATTTTCAATTAAAAAATACTATACTGCTTTTTTTAACAGTTTTTAGATACTTATGATGTAGATTTTAATTCCAAATCGAATTCATTTTTCATAAAACTCTTAATTATATTCAATTGGATCAGAAAACTTTCATTGAAATCTTCATAAATCAAAATATTATCATTTTAAAAAATGGGATTAATTCAGTACATTTATGAGCATATTTAAAGACGAACCGAGTTTTAAAGATAGATACGTATTATTTATTAATAATGTTGAAAATATCATAGAAGATGTAAATTGTAATGATCATTGTCAATAATAATGCATTACAAATCTGTTGAAAGTTTATCGTATTCATATTAACCCTATAAGAAATCGATGACAAAAAACTGAATTAGGTAATTTAGGAACTAAAGAAAAATAATTATGAATTATTTATAGACACCAATTGTACCTATAAAAAGTAATAATTGTTAATCATTGATAAGTTATTTACATATGAAGTCTTGTATGTACTTACTGATAAAAACAATTAAATATAACTATAATTTTTAAATAATTTAATTTAAACGATAAAATTTCACCGTGTTTAAACATAAATACATCTCGTATTATTTCGAACGCATTGCTTTATACAGTTCATATAATATTAGTATTCTATTAGTATAACTATTGAGTTAACTGTTAACTATGACGCCTAAACAAATTATTTTCCTGTATTTTAGACCGTAGACACTAGGCATGTATACAATATAATAATACGGAGAGAGGTCATGCCAAATAAATATTATTTAAAAACATTTAGAGAATGAATCATTTTCTCTCCTATACGCTCCATTTATAAATGTTCGCATCATAGTCCGTATGGTACTATAGCTATTAAAATTGGTAACATAAATATAATTATTAACTCTTTTCTCACCCAACATTGTATAAATAAACTGTCTTATTCTGTTCTCTAATAACACGATAAAGGGTTTTCTTGATAAACATCTTGACATAACTGTAACCATACTTTTAATTTATATATTTTATATATTATAATTAAATAACGTCTTTTACAAAACACTTTAATAAATAATATTTATTTAAACAATCTATTGGTATCAAAATTAAAACATAAATTATCATTAACCAGATATATATATATATTTTATTTCAATATAATACCAATTGATTTGCTTTGAGTTAATAGCAGGTTCATTAATCAATAAAGCTAAATAATCGATTTCGCATATCGTGTATTAGCGTTACGATTGTCGATTCCGGTAAAGCATTTATTATTGTTGTGGACCGCGGTTCACCTAACCTAACCTACAATCTCGTTTTCGTTTTCGTTTTGAAACGACTACCTAACTGCTTTTGCAATACTTCTGCCACGCCACCATCGTTATATTTAAGTTATTTTTACAAATACAGCTATGGTCAGATCCAACCACAAAAATCACCGACTTAGTTATGAATGCATTACCAAATGAGAAAATAAATATTGATGGCAACATGTATAAACTACACTCAGTGATTTGCCACCACGGTAATCAATGATATTAGCTCATTATACATACATTGTTTGATATCAATAAATGGATTAGATGCAATGGTTCTAATATTTATTACGACTGGTGGCCACGGCCACGTGGTTCTAAAGATGTAGCTGCAATCGTTCTCCAGTAGGAATTAAAACTTTAAATTTTAATAATATTATATTATACCTCCCCTCTCCCAAACAAATACAAAAAAGTTAACTATACAAAAAATTGCCAAAATGTAATTAAAAAAATTAGTGATCTCATCAAAAACACCCCATGTAAAAAAACATCGCTAAATAAAAAAAATCACTTAAATTGTAAAAGTTATGATATCAAAAAATTGGCTAATTAATTTCATAAATTCATTAATATAGAAGTATTTATAACTGTTTGTATTTAATGTAGCTTGTGTAATGTGTATTTATTTAGTGTGAATAATAATTTTACTTAGCTTGGCAGCTTTTAGAAGGATGTATTTTAATAGTTGTATTGTTGTATAGTGTAACTGTAATAAAATCATGCAAAATGATGTGAATGTTATATAGTATATAAAGTAAATAAAAGTAAGTATATATAGTAAATTTTAAAATAATATAAATAGTTATAAATACTTATGTTTATTGTAAAAATAATATATTTACAGATTGTATAATAAAATAAATTAAAAACAAAAAAATAAATAAATAGTTAAAATGTAATATAACACATTTACAGTTTTAATGTACAATTTTTGATTTAAAATTTTTATACACAGTTAAAATGCAATGTTACAAATGTAAAATCTTAATAATATTTTTAGTACAGTTTATTGTTTCAAAGTAATATAGGTACACTGTTCCTTTAGTATTTTTGTAGGAATAACAAACAAAAGGAATTAAAAATGTATAACGCTAGAAGAATCGTTAAACGATTTACACAAATATTTGATGGGAATTCAGTAAGTTTATCACAAAATTAATAAAACGTAGGTATCATATTGAACTAGTAGAACTAAATAACGCGATTTTATGGGTAGAAAAATCAACATCTACTGGTGGTAAGTAGGTATAAAGATATCTCATCGTGACGAACACAAAAATGATAATTGATATTGCAGTACCTAAATTCTGTGGATATCAATAACAATGCAGACATTGTTAATTTAACGAGTACCTATATATCTAATTAGATAACAACTTTTTTTGCCAGAGAAATTCAAAATGCCTACGCCGTTTTTGGGAAGTTTAAAAGGCTATTATCATATATTATCAACATCAATCTGATTTTACATCTCAATGATACTCCGAGCAATAATGATATGCATGTTTATTTGTTTTTGTGTCTATGTACATCACAACTTGTTAGATTCTGAATGAAGTGATGAATGTATTGATGTTACAACGATGTGTATGTTTTTTTATCACTATTTCTAATTTTAAGTTTGTGCATTGAATGGTTTTTAGGCTTCAGTATTTTTAAACGGCCGATTGAAGTCTTTTCTATAGGAATCTTGGAAGAATTGAATATGTCAAATAACTTGTCCATATCACTTATAAAGTCTCTAATAAATTTGGCACAAGGTGGTAATATAACAGATACGAAATCAATCAACATACCAGTAGCAACAGTACCACTAAATACTTGTGTAGCCAAATAAACTCTCAATTTTTTAAAATGCCCTGGGTGTACATGAGCATAAGTTAATTTTGGTGCTAATCGGAGATAACATTTGTTGTCACAGATGTAAAAATAATTAAGATGCTTTTTAGTAACATCATCATTAATTTGAAAATTATGTTTAAATAACAGATTATGGATTGACTTAATCAAATGAGTAGAGCCAAAATATAGACAATTGATTTTCCTTGTACATCAAAATAAGGCTTAGTAAGGGAAACATAAAGGTTTTTTGAAAACTGCACAAAATATGTATCTTGGTCAGTTACAAATTCTCAGCTTAATGTTCTGCAGGCGACAAATTGTTGTCAAAATGATGTCTTTTAAATCAATTCTAGTACAGCTATTAGAAACAAGAAAATAAGCAACTGGTTGTTACCGGTCATAGTTTATACTTCTGAGTATAAGGACCAGAGTATACTTAGTGAGTTCATATTTTCTACGGCTAGATGATTCATGGAAGCCAACTATTTTGTCTTTATTAACTCTGTAAAACAGATAAGTTTTTAAAGCCATTTCGTCAGCACACAAAAAACGTTCAAGCCAATCTGATTTAAATTTTTTAATATTAAATGAAAGTAAATAAAAAAGGAAATTATTAAATCCAGGATTGATTTCATACTTACCAATGATTTTTCTTAAAGTTTTACTAACCGGAAGAGACAAAGATTTTTGCATCAATCTATACAATTCAGGACTTACAAAATAAATATTTAAAGCAATTAGTTGTATGTCATTAGAATACCTTTGTCAATGTTGTTTCCGCTGTATAATATCAATTTGAAACTAGACCAGCATAAACATTGTGGGACTTGTTTACATACTCTAAGGGATGTTTCAATGGAATATTTGTCAACCATCTGCCAATGAGAGTCAATCATTGATTGTAATTCCCTTTTCTTCTTTATTTCAGCACTTAGTTTCTTCCTAAGTGCATTCTTCTGTGGAGTACGATTAGTAAATGATAATGGAGTTGGACATTCAAACGAATATGTCTTTGTTGTAATTGAACAAACATACGATGTATCTGAAATAAAAATAAGACGTCAATCAGTAATTTTAATATTAAGTACCTTTGTTATTGTTGTTATTTGTATTAAGTTATTTAATATAATTGTATACTATTACACTATAACGGGCAGTTCATTTCATAAATTGAAGCCGGAATTTCGATTCCTTTTTCAGAACTATTATTTTATAGTTTTATATAAATTGAATATTGTACTGTGTGGTTCATGGGTACCAACCTATGAAATATAGATAAAATATTATTTATAAAATTCATTTGTAAAACCAACCTACAAACATTAGGTAAGGTAACTACTAAAGAACTAACTAGCTGAATCCTTGCACTCAGTTGCCCGTTAAAAATTGTCAATTCTTTAATATGATTCAAACTTAGTTAAATTTGTTATTTAATATTCGGTTTTACGGTACAAGTTAAAGCTTCCGATTTTCATTAACCTAAATAAATCTCAAAAAACTTGTGGAAACTTCACTTTAAAACATTTATTTTGTAAAATGCTTTCATATTGGACTCTAAAATGTTGGTACGAATGTACCGCGGCAATGCAAGTCTCGATCTATCATTGTTCAGCTTTTACGTTTATCAGTCAGTGAGTTAGTCAGTTTCTATTATAGACTATAATCATTCCTCTTGGCGTTGCACGTGAAACTTAAGATTATGCGAGCAGTATATTATCGGAATCTGCGAGATGTTTATTTAAGTTTATAATTTCTAACCTTTTATTTTAAAAATTATAAAAAAATTTTTTTTACTACGGTGGATTAAACACAATTATGTGCCATCGCGTGTTTTTTTATATAAGTAATTGGTATAACAACAGAAAAACAAAAGGGATTTAGAATAACATCTGTTTTAATGGCAAAATATAGAAATAAATGAAAAATGATTTATATAAAATATTTTTAATTTTTTTTTAAACAACAGGTTTTGACATCATAAAATACAATACGACATAATTAATATTTACCATATAATGCCAACCGAAAAACCTTGCTATAATTGATAGCGGGAGCTCGCTATTTAGTTCTGTATAGAAATCTGTGGTTAATAGTTGCCCAGAGCGAAACACTCACACACGGGCTGACACGGTTATCGTAACAACAATAATTGTATAAGACTGTAGTCGGACGGTCGAGAGTATAATGAATGATTATACTGTAACGTAAATACAATGTAGTGCGAGCACCAAAAAATATCTAAGTGAAATAACGCATAAACACATAAATATTGCCATGTTTTAATTTAACACGTTCATGGCCATAGCATAATTTGAAAAGTTAGTTAAAAATACCAGGACATAAAAAAAGATTTTTTAGTTACCAAATTACTTTTAAGTATGCATCGTGGTAATATGGCACACATTTGAACATTTTGAAGTTTTTTTTAAGTTTTTCAAGTTATGTCAACTATAGTTGACATAAATATCGTTTGCATAAATCGTCAAATGAATTATAGTAAAAACAGTGAAACCTCCTTTGATAGACACCTCTAAATACCGGACGTTTTTTCGGGAACAAAATAAAAACTTTCTACAAACTGATCCCTCTGAAAATATAGCGGACACCTACGAATAGCTAATAAAATATCAACTATGTAGTGTGTCCCGTATTTAGAGGTTTCAATGTAAATAAATAAATAATCACATCAAATTTTGATAGAAAATATGAAATACCTTTATTCTTTTGAATCGAGTAATAAAAATGTAAATTTTTAGAAATAAAATATATTTCGCAAATTAATAAAATAATAATAATGAAAAAATTTAAAATTAAATATATAACTGCTTATAAAATACTGATAAAATATCAATAGAACAACATTGTACATTTATAAAATATTTAATAACATAGAAAATCAAAATATAATTCAAACCCTTGATAAAGTAAACTAATAAAAATAAAATAATAAATTACTAATGATAAATTGCGAAACAGGGATCAACGCATAAACCAATTGTTTTTCCCTGATCATCCTGGCCTGAATTGCACACATATAATGTAGTTTTTCTTATTTTGTTTGTGTGACATAAAAAATGAAAGTTAAAGATCCAACTTTGTGTAATCTGTTGCTATGTAGTTTTTTGTATATGGATCTAAGTTATCAATACTTTGTTCAAGCTCCTCTTTATGTATATATTGTATCATATTTTCGACATCTGTATATCTTGTAAGTACCTGTTTGTAAATATTGTGTAATTATTTTTATTTGTGTGATTGTAAATATATTATAATAATGGTTACATACATTTAATTTTTTATTGACAAAAAATTGAATTGTATCACAATTATTTGTCATTAAAGAAATTAAAGCATCAACGCTTTTGACTCTTGAACCAAAACTTCTGAGGAAGTGGTATAAGCTTGTTGACGTCATAACGTTGTTGCTTGGAAAGTGCAACATAGAAGAGGCAATCATCTTTAATACATTCTATTAAAAATAAGTACATACCATTTTGTATTGATTATTATTTGTATTCTAAAAAAATTTGTAAAGTAAAATTTAAGTCTCGGATTATCTAAGAAAGTCATGAATAGTTGTTTACCGTTAATCGTTCCCTAGGTACAACCGTACCCTGTTTGATATGAACATTATTCAAATGATACAAAAATGTGTTTTCATAAATAAATTTTTTTTCACAAAAAAAACAATTTATGGTAATAATGTTGTACTGTGGCTTAAGTTTTTTATACGTCCTTTCAATCCCCTCTTGAAAATTGACTAAAATAAATAAAACAAAAAAATCTGATAAGTGCATATTGCGCTGCTGTACAGTAGGCAGTGGCGGTTCGTAGTAGATTAACACAGAGTGCGATGAACAAATTCGACTATTTTAACAACCGATGAATTACTAACCATAAGTATTTAAATAATTTGAAAAATTATTAAAAAATAACCATGGTCCCTACATATATAAAATAGTTAAAATATTTACAAAATAAAATATAAATGAGCACCGTCGCCGGTTCGAACCTCGGTCACGGGCGGCACTTTTCTCCGGGCAGACCGTGGTCTACCGTGGGGTTCATCCGGCAAATGATAATCTCCTTACCGAAAATCGTATAAAACCAACCCTATGACCGATCGTTTTGAAACTTACACACATTAAAAATTTTATAAAAGTTATACACTTCATAATAACATAATTAATTAAACTAAATAAAATATAAATGAAAAAGATGAACCTTACAATCACCAAATCGTGGTGTGATCGGGGTATTGGTAGATTGTGGAGCTATACATGTCGCTGCAATTTTAAAAAACAAAACATTAAAACAAATAAAATTATCGAATACAAAACCAAATTGGAGGGAAAATAGTATTGCAGCGCAATCTACAGTGACTATCGATCGTATAAAAATTAATTAATAATTGCCTACTTGTGCGATCTAATTGAGATTTATATAACTATGGTAATTATAATATAATATAGTACCGTGGGAGATATGACGAAAACCATTTTGAGAACATTTCGATTATTAGTGTTTCAGCTGTGAACATTCGCCAAATTTGCTCACCAAACTCGAAGGGAGTGTAGCCCGTGCTATTTGCTATGATCTTGCTACGATGTTCTTAAAAAACCTAAATAACACGTTTTCGAAAAATCTAAATAATAGAACTTATGCAGATGCCTACGGAGAAAAATTTAATCTCTATTGGTTTTCGTTATATCTCCCACGGTTTTCCCGGGAAACAGCTCGTAAACGTGATTTTTCAAATTATCATATTCATTGTTATTATAAATATTAAAAACCCTGTGTGCACTGATCTGACGGCTGTAAGTGGCCGTGTACCAATGAATCACCTGGATAATGCGGCAAATTAGGATTTGAAAAATTAATTAAAAATCGAATAATAGGACTACCGATTTGAAATCTCCACCGTTATGATTGCAGGGTGATTGCATGGTAATTGTAAACAACCAGGTGATCGTCGGGAAATCACCCGTGTGTCATGCAAATACATTATAAATTGATTAATTAAAAATCGAATAATTGTGCCATCGACATGAATCATACACCATTAGATTACACTCGTACTCGGCTATTATCCCTGTTAATTTTATGCAAAAATACTAAAAACCCTAGAGTCACTGAGCTGACGACTGTTAGATGGCCGCGCACTACGCAATCACCCGGTGTTTCATTTAACCATTAAAACATCGCGTTTATCCCACCATTTTAAAACATGTATATTTCCATTCTCTGCGCGAATTTCTTCCCCTTTTTTTAAATTTGCATTCATTATTTCTTTTGGATTTTCTTTCCGGTTTTTCCTCAATGTACCCACGACATTTGTATTATTCTCTAATAAGTATTTTGTCAAAGGTATACTATTATAATAATTGTCCATTTATAAAGTATGGCCTTTTCCAAAATAATTTGACATTAATTTATCAACAAGCCCAAAAGTAAACGGTGTGTCGTTTTCAATTGTTCCTTTGCCTTTATAAATTACCAGATCTAATACGAATCCATCGTTAATACATAATTCAAAAAAAATTATACCGTATTTGTGGGCCTTGCTAGGTATATACTGGTGGAAACTCAATCTCCCCCTCCATAATAATATAGATTCGTCTAGCGAAAGGTTTTGATTTGAGTAATATGTTTTTTGAATATTTGTTGTTATATGTTTTGTGATGTTATTTATTTTATGTAAACGGTCAGATCTATCAACCGAATTTGGATTGTAAAAACATAAGCAGCGCAAAATATTTTCATATCGATGATGACTCATCGTTTTTCCGAAAATCGGATGATAATCTATTTCATTCTTAGACTAGTAAGAACAAGTGTTGAAAATTTTAAAAAGCCCATTATAATTGTTAACTCAAGAAACTTTTTTAACATATCTACATCAATATCTTTCCATCTTCCTAGGTTTGAATTTTGTTTTAGACCGTTACTTATAATATTATTTGCTCTCATTTTTATACATGTAACTATAATATTATATAGCTCAACATCAAAATATATAATAAAATATTTATAAGGCTCGTGATTTAGTAAATTACACTGCAGACCTGGATTACCAGTAAACTCAAAAGTATGAGGTACTGAATTTGTATCGTACCTCCACTCATCATTTGCAATACAAATACTATGTTTAGAAACATCAGAATCACTACTTGTATGATTAGATTCTTGCATACCTGGCAGTGAATATTCATCTGAACTATAAACATCATCAAATGAGTCAAAACTATCATACAATAAGTTATTTATTGTATCAGGATCCATATTTTCTATAAGTTACCACTGTAATCCATAATGATACCTGAAATCGAGTTTCGAATATCGCACAACAAAAACGATACAAAGAATAAATATTATTTTGATAATAATAATCGTTTGTTATCATAGAATTTATTATCTAAAATTAGTTGCCAAGTTATTGATAATAAAACTGAAAACATATGCATGTATTATACAGTATAACCTGTAAAAAGAAATAAAAGTATTTGGAAAAAATATGCTTACAATAATTAATATTACTTATATCGCTATCTAGTGGTCAGATTTAAAAACCAAAAACACCAATCGACACGTAGAGAAGTGTTTAAAAAAACCATATTATCATATTTTTTAGAATAAACCAGAGTCAAATAATTCCGTATACAAATCAATTGACCTGATGTCGACTATAGTTGGCACGCGGTCGTGAACGTGTTAAATTAGTGGTGGATTTATTAGTTAAATCTTAGTCGGAAAAATTAATAGAGACCCCCCATCAATATTTTCCAACTAAACGGTTGTCGGATCCGCAACTGGTGTAAATACCTATGTTATACAGTGTTATAATATTAATAATAACACTTTAAAAGTATAAATATTGTAATATGAGTAAAATAACGATTTATTTACCTGTTTTGAAGACATTTTGTAAATACTTGTTGGATTCTAGTAGTAGAAAAAATATTATATTAAATTCGACTATTGTTTGTTCACATCGTACAAAATAAAAATACATTCTAACCATGGTTGAAATATACAGGTTATTGCATATCGACAAAAATTGTTATTATCAGATACAAAATGGCTGCGTAAAGGGATATCACAAATTACAATTATATCAATTTTTCTTATCATAGAAATTTGAAAATACGCTATATTAAAAATTTGATAATAATTTTGACAAATTCAAAATTACCGCTCATATATACTCGATTATGATTGGCTCCCTTTACGCTGCCATTTTTGTTGTTATCATCAAATATTTGGTAGAGAAGGGGTATATATGCAATAACCTTGTATATTTCAACCATGATTCTAACACAAAAATATTTATAACTATCAGTAAAATATTTTTGTAATATAGTTATTTTAGAAGCTAGATTACGGTAGAACATGATTGTTAGTTTAGTGCAATGTTGCCAGATTTCCATATGGTTACGTAGGCATTTGTCTATTTGACCTTATATATAGCGTTTTACGTACGTTTCGCGTATACTTAATTATAAGTAAGGGTCCAAACAAACGATCAGTTCTGAAGGAAACAAAAGAGATCTGCACGAAAACAAGATCAGCACTTAAAAAAAAAACGCTAACTTCTAATTTTACATTGTGTTTTAAATTAAAATGGGCTATACTGGTGACGGAAAAATGTCGCGGAATACGATGCGTTCGAAACGCGGTGGAAAACGCCGTGTATAGCCCAGGCTTTAATCGAGAAGTTATATAAATAAATGCATATTAACGTAGCTTAATGATTATTGAAAGTAATTCTGTTGTGGAATTTTTGAGATCTTATAATAGATTTACCTGTCAAACGCTCGTTTGGCCTCTTATTTATTATAATACTTATTTGGACTTGTTATAACGACATTTTATTGGTGAAGAAAAAATAAATGAATAAAATAAATTAGTATTTGTATGGTTTATTACAATTAAATAATAATAATTATTAATTCAAATTACCACAATAAACATAACCAAATCCTCCATTATCAATTGCATTTTGAATTTCCCATTCAATAACCTTAGTATCTTTTATTAATGTTCTTAGTGGTAATTTTTTTTTAGGAATTGGTTACTCCTAAGAAGTTAATTAGGACTAATATAATAACCAAAATAAATAAAAATAAAACAATACATTTGTAGGTTTATCATTTACATGTAGCAAACGACAACAAACCCCTGTTGTCGTTGCAAGAGACTGCAGGTACATTACGTTTCTGCATAACCATATATTTTTTTTGTAAGGTCCACAATAAACAAGCTACGTTTACTCATTTTGAAAAAAAAAAACAACATAACCAACGATTTGTTTAGCGATTGCGTTGCTACAATATTTTCCCTCTAATTTTGTTTTGTATTTGATAATTTTATTTGTTTTAGTTGGAATGTGACGGCAAAACATATGTACGCCTGTTCAAAAAATCGAATAATCGTGTGTATGTATACAAAAACACTACAGAACGATAGTAAATGCGCTCAGGAATGCACTCATACCACTTACAAAGCTGTAAGTTCAAAGCATTGATTTTACACGATTTTCGTTAAGGAGATTAGCATTAACCGGTTGAGTCTAATATGTATTTAACCGGGTGAGTCTATTATATATTAACCGGGTGAGTCTAATATGTACTTAACCGAGTGAGTCTATTATGTAGTAACCGGGTGAGTTTATATAATATACTTAACCAGGTGAGTCTTATTACAAGTTTATTAAAATTAAATCATAATAATTAATAATTCAAATTACCACAATAAACATAACCAAATCCTATACTACCAATTATATTTTAAATTTCCCATTCATTAACCTAAGTATCTTTTATTAATGTTCTTAGTGGTAATTTACTGAGTTAATTAGGACTAATATAATAACCAAAATAAATAAAAAATCTTAAAATTAAAAACAATACATTTGTAGGTACTTACTCATAGAAAATGAGAATATTTCCACATCATTCTTGCTGAAATCAGGTGGCCTACTTTTCACCTGCACCATGTTGGATTTAGAAAAGTTCAAAATATTTCGTTCCATCGTTATTGAAGAAAATTATACAACATCAAACGAAACAAACGACTCAACGTTCCTAACCGATCCGTGATAGTCGTTACGTTTTAGGTGTCCGACCGTATTTTTGAGACATTCCAGTATTTCAGTATTTTGGTGAACTCTTATGGATTTTATAAAATTATTCATATTATCTAGTGAATCGTTCTGATTTGTTTCATCTAGGCCATAACTTTTTACTCCTTTGTCTAATTGATGCTGAGTGTTTAGCAAATCAAACCAGTCATTAAATAGTAAAACAATTTCAAAAGCCTCTTCATTGGTGTACCTGCAATATATCGTCGGTGAAACTGCAATACCTCGTAAGTCCGAAATTCACTTTTTTCAGGAGACACATAAATGTGTTTATAAAATCAAATGTATCATGACACAATAACTCGTATCTCCGTGTCATAGTGTATCATGACATACGGATTAGTGTCAATAATTTTGTTAGATGACATACGATGTATTGTTTAAACATTTATAACCTCTTTGGAAATTTGATACACGAGATATTTACACAACAGTATTATAGAGTATTTTTTTTCAAATATTATTTTATACTAGCTGACCCGACACGGCGTTGCCCGTGTGTTATTTTCTTTTTTTGCATTTTCGTATGCCGTGTGTTAGTTTTTAATTTAATCGTATTGATAGTGCTAATATTACATCGAATTCACAATTTAATTTTGCGTGTGTGTGCGTGTGTTTTGCTATAAACATAGCACTAGTAGATTCATTGATAACATATATATTTATAGGCCGTGAATATTATTATATTTTTATATTATTATTGAAGCACCTCCTTATATAATACTACATTGGTTGTTCTTCCACTTGGGACAAAAATGACTAAATGTAAATGTATCACCATTTAAATCAGGTTGTTATAGCAACTATTTATAAACAAAAATTCCATCGTAAATCACAAAATCCCCGTTTTAGCAATCCTTTAAAATGCGAATTTTGAAAAATCCTTTCTTAGTGCGCTTCTACGTTGCTTAAGGAGTCTCTATACAAAATTTGAAGTCCCTATACCCAGCGGTTTGGTCTGGGCGTTGATGAGTGAATCGGGGCGGTCTCCTATATGTATATAAATTAAGCTGGTGTAAGTCTTTTAGTGCTCTTGGTAAGTCTTGGTAAGTTTTTTCTCGTTATATTGTAATAAATCTCCTTTTTTTCTGTTATTTCATTCACGTGCTGTGCAACGATTTCAGTTTTCATTATTTCTAAAATTGATTTTAACTTTTCTATATCTTCTTTTATTTTTTCCTGATCTACTATTTTTACAAATTTATTTGGCACTTAAGGTGACAAACTTTTTTGCACTCTTTGCACTTATTCATCGCTTTAAAGATATTTATTGCAGAACTATAAATACATTTCTTAAATCGTTGAAAAAAAACAGTATGTGTTTTTATAAATTCCTGACTGTGATTCAATTCAAAAAAAAAATAATAATAATAACTTGATCGAAGTGTAAATTTGAAACAAAATTAGTCGAATGTTTGAATTATACCCGTTTTTAATACAAGTTAATAATATTTTATTTGTTTTTTTTTTTTTTTTAGAAAAAAATTGTTTGCATTGAAAACCCTTGTTTTATTAAATAGAAATGTCGTAAGCAGATTGATTCTGTAACTCTGATAATAACGTATCGAATTAAATCGATAAATAGGGAGTTTTTGCATAACGCCGGTTAAACATTACGGTAATATTAACGTTCGGTTAAACCAAACGTTAATATTTTTATCGTAATTGATAAAACTTCAGTTTTTGCATAACCGGTGAAGTTTTTTTTAGATAAAAGACATTATCAAATTTATCACATATAAACATTTTGTACCAACTTAATAATTAAAAATTACACTAGGTAAATTTTATACATAGGTACTAAATTATATTAAAGTATAATATATTTTATATTCTATTGTTAATTAAATATTTTATACTTTTATTCGATATGGAAGAAATATTAGAATTGGTCTGCTTAGATGAAATGACAACTGACGATGTTGAACACATTTTATTATATGAACTACTATTTTTTCGAAGTGAAATACATTTTAGATCTACATCGTATGGTTATTTTAATTTGGATAAAATAAGTAATGAATCATGTAAACAACTTTTCAGGTTTGAGAAACGAGATTTGGAACGGCTTAGATTAAATTTAGGTATTCCTGATGTAATAGAAACTGCACAAAGGTATCGCGTTACGGGTAGGTACTTAATTGTAATATATCATAAAATATAATTATTTTCTTTGAAGTTTCAAATGTACAATATTTTAAGCAATGGATTAGAGTAATTTTTTTCTGTTTGTTGATATACTTTTAGGTGTAGTAGGGTTATGTATTTGTCTTCATCGTCTCACTTATCCAAACAGGTTAAGTGACTTAGAGAGGACATTTGGATTAAGTTCTTCCTATATAAGTAGTGTTAGCAACCATGTAATGTCTATCATAGAAACAAACAAAGGACATATTTTACACAATTTGAATAATATACCTTGGCTGAATGAAACAAAATTAAAGTATTATGCAAAAGTAAGGATTACACAGTGGCGCAACGAGGGGAGGGGGTCTTAGCCATTCCTGACCAAGATTTAACCCCCCAAATATATTCCTTATTGATATAAATATTGCCCAATGGGTTATTTTAAATTAATAGTTTTGTTGGGTGGGCTTTAACTCCCCCCCCTCAGAATTTTAACCATATTGCGCCTATGCTAAGACACAATAACCATAGGGATTAAAAGTAGGTAACTAAAATGTTTGTATTACTTAATTATCGTGATAGGCAATATCAAACAAAGGAGCACCAATTCAAAACTGCTGGGCTTTTATAGATGGTACTGCCAGACCAATATGTAGACCAACAGTGAATCAGCAAAACTATTTTTCTGGACATAAACGATACCATTGCTTAAAATACCAAAGTGTATTGACTCCAGATGGCATTATTGTTAACCTTCGAGGACCATACCCAGGAAGAAGGCATGATGCAGGTATAAGCATTAAATATATACATAATATTTACAAATAAAACTAATTTTGTAAATAATAATTATTTTCCATTTAAAAGGTATGCTAAGAGATACAAACTTGTACACAGAACTCATGGAGATTGCAGTGCATGGTAGTACCACATATGTTATTTATGGAGATTCAGCATATCCCATGTCAGAGCTTATACTTAAACCATATTGTAGTAGAATATTAACTCCAGAGCAAGTTGCATTTAATAGAGTGATGTCCTCAGTACGCCAAGCTGTGGAATGGGAATTTGGCAAAATTATAATAGAATTTGCTTTTTTGGATTTTAGAAAAAACCAAAAACTCCTTCTACAACATGTAGGCCAAATGTATAAAGTTGGTGTAATTTTAACTAACTGCCAAACATGCTTATATGGAAGTCAAACAGGAACTTATTTTAATATAGTTCCACCCACATTAGAACAGTACTTAAATATTTAAGAATAAAAAAACTTTATTATAGTAATAACAAGTCAAAAAATACTAACAAATGATATATAAAACAAGTGATAACATTATAGTTATAGAGGAATAAAAGCATATAACATAATTGATATAACAAATTTTATATAGTTAAAAACAAATTAATAAATCAATAAATCAATAAAAAAAAAGAAAACTATTCAAATAAAGATAACATAAATTATTACCTTATATGAGTTGTTCAAGTACAAACATATGTAGAAATAATGTTTGTTGTTAGTCCTTCAGCATTATTGTTTTTAATTAATAATACTCTATAACAATATAATAATATGAGTAAAAGTAAAACCCTAATTGTCTTATAAAAAAAGCAACTTTAAATAAATAGGTAATACCTAACAGAAATTATGACTTTTTTATAAGTTGTTCTAACATTAACTGTAATATTTTTTGTTGCTGACTAGCAATTTCAACTTTTTGAATTTCTATTTTTAGTCTTTCCTCCTTTTCCTTCTTTTCCAGAATTGTTCTTCTCTTACCAATTTTTCCAAGTTAAAATTATCTGTTTTTTTTTCTTATCAAATTCAAACTTTTCTGTGTCTAGTTTAATTTTTTTTTCTTCTAGCTCTAATTTTTTTCTTCTAAAGTTAATTTTTTCAAATGTGTTTCATGTTCTTTAACATGTTTTTGTTCTAAAATATTTAAAGTTGACAACTTAAGTGGCTCATTCATGCTTTTTCTTACTTTATTTACTGCAAGGAATAAATATTATAATTGGTATAAAATTAGAGTAAAATAATGTAGGAAAACAATAAATTAATATTAAATCAATTGGACCTACAGTTGTTCAGGTTTTCACAAATAGCCAACTAAAAAGTTAATAAAACTTATTATTGGGGAATTGAGTGTTATGACTATAACTGTGACTCACTTAAACTGAAATAAATTAAGAATATTAAAAATGTTTATTCATACCAGATAGAACCTCATAATTTTTTTCCACTTGCAAGATTCATCTTGATGGGATTTCATTGTTGGATACCTGTGACATAAATGTTGATGGGATTTCATTGTTAAATTCTTCTGGTCGGTTAGATATCTGTTCTGTAACTTATTGAGTATCTTGTGGTTCTTGGTTATTAGCTAAAAATTGTATTTATTTTAATAGTGCCTAATATACAGTAGCATACTTATACATGGGATATGAACATTTACTTACTTGTAGTAATGTTATTTAATTCAGTAAACACATTTTCCCTTTTGTCAACATCATAATCAAAAATAATATATTCACTGCAATCTGGATTGATTGTACTGCTTAACATACCTGTGACACAATATGAAAGAACATAATAATAGTGATATTTAT
Source organism: Aphis glycines (assembly GCA_009761285.1). Classification (NCBI taxonomy): domain Eukaryota; kingdom Metazoa; phylum Arthropoda; class Insecta; order Hemiptera; family Aphididae; genus Aphis; species Aphis glycines. The sequence goes on from VYZN01000072.1 coordinate 620,832, forward strand.
GATTATTGTATGACCAATATGTCAATATACCTACCTACTTCAAATGTTAAAAAATTGTAATGCAATGGTACCTACTACCTACTCTATATATTAAAAAAAAACTAAAATACTTACCTTTTGTTGCATTAGTCCTTGTGGCACATCCTTTCTCCTGATCAATTTTTTTTGGTATTTTTAGATTTTTCCAAAGGTTTTTTAAAATCTCTACATAAATCATTTATATCCTGAAGCAATTGACACTTCTCTCCATAACCTTCCTCAGTTACAGATCTTTTAGAAAACATTTTAATAAAATGAAATTAGGTCAAACATTTGTTGCAAGCCATGTAAATAGGTACTTAATTGCGAGGGATAATAATATTATGTGAAAACCATATTATCATAACTAATAATCTAAACCCACAAAAAGTTATGCTTTAAAATGTTTTTATATTTCTTTAATTATAACCCACCCCCAAAATTGTTGATAAATATGTTTGAAAAACTTAAATGTGCAATGACTAATAGTACTATAACTGATAAATTCCAAATTTATAAATTAACTAATAACTTACTTTTTTAAATTTGTACGATCTTCCTTAGCCCATATTTTTAGTAAATGTTCTACATGTTCGTTGATAGTTCTAATGGAAAACTGTTTGTTTGAAAACGTCAATTCATTTTTATGGATAATGGACCACTTTTCATTGTTTTCAAATGGATTGTGGCACAAAACTTCTCGCAACAGACATAAATCATCATCATTTGTAAATCTTAAACGCTCTTTTTTGATTTTCTCCATAATGGACCATTTATTACAAAAAATATTTAAAACATTTAAAAGAAATTCTTTTGAAAGATTTTATTTTCCTTTATCAATTTTTGATAAGTGATAATCGACTTCAATAACGTACACGTTAAATTCTGAAAAATAACCAATTACGATATTGGAATAACCGAACCGTTATTTGGAGCACATGCGCAAAGAGATATTTTGGTAAATACCGTTAACGGATTTAAACGTTATTTTTAACCGGCGTTATGCAAAAATTCCCTAATATTCGTTAACCAGTATTCCATTATGTATCGAAAACCGATATGAAAGTTGCGATTCTATAAAATGCACTTTCGATAAAATATCGTTACATAATTGGTTAAATGTTATATACGAAATAGGCTATAAGAGCTTTTGTTAGCATTCTATAGTGGTCCAGTAACTTTTTTAGTGTCGGGAGCCAAAAAATAAAAAATAAATTCATGAGCCTATATACCTTATTTTATTTTTACAATTTAAATGTTGACATCTAAACAAAATTTATATAATTATAACAAATGTAATTTATTTAAGTTTCATCACTGTTTGGTATATTAATTTAACATAGTATAAGCATGTTAACACAGTTTTAATAAAAAAAAAAAAATATAAAAATACTAATAAATTAATATGATTTTTAAATTTAGATAAATAAATTTTAATCGCAGGCATATTATGATCGCATCACAGGCCGTGGATTGCTGACCACATCTAATAATATCTTATCTTAATTCTACGACATTTTTTTTTATAATATTATACCTATGTGACATGGCGTTTCGATCTATTGTTAGTTTGTTTCAATTTTCACGCGTGACAATTGCCAATGGAGTGTTAAGTATTTTAAATAAATGGAAAAACAGAACTTTATAATTTATTTGAGAAATTGTTGTCTGAAAAAAAAGAAGATAATTCATCTTATTTGTCAAATGAAAAATACTTAAATATAGGTAATTAATGAATTGAAAGGCAGCAATAAATCTGAAAATTATTAATATCGGAGGAAAAGAGAAAATTATAGCACTCATCGAAAAAGGTAGTAGGTACTAATTTACTATATTACGTAAAAATTGATGAATTATATGATAGGTATACTAAATGAGATACACCTTAATATTGGTCATGGTGGTAAGCATCGAACGATGGCAGAAATAAAAAAATAATACAAATATTTGACTCAATAAGTTGTACTTATGTTCATTAAACTTGTGTAAATTTTGTGGACCTTGATAAACAAAACTGTCATCTAAACGAAAAGGCTTGTAGTTAGACCAATTGTTCCATTTAACTAAACATAATATAAAAACTATTTTATTACAGAAATTAATAGATAATAATAAAAAAAAACTCTGAAATTTGTTTAATGAACCAAGCTGAAATAATGAAATTTAGGTCTATTCATAAGTTTCCCCCCAGCTAACGTCGGAGACAGTGTGAGAGTCACTTTACCTGATGTTGACGGATTACTAGCAGACCCAAGAAATATTTTATTTTCAGTTGTGGCTATTGAAGATGAACAATATTATAAATTTGGTAATAAATATGGTACCTACTTTGCTACAGTTACATTATATAACTAAAGATACTTGATACTTGAAAATCATGTATCACGATACACGATACAAGATGCAATTGTATCTTCGATACTGCCCAACCCTGGTTGCATATCAGAAACCAGTTTGGTGTTTGTCCGATATCATTAATACCGCTTGATGTGGTACTTATAGAAAAACCAATGAGGGAAATTGTTGGTTTAGGGGAGAACCGCAGTCACCAACATTAACCAACAAATGGCGAAGCATCACCCCTCACATCCATCTAAGGGCGGAAACACGTAACGAGGAAACAAACGGGTATTCGAAACTGGTGGACAGCAAAGCCAGATCGGGATACCAAACAGAAAACCATGGCCATAAGCCAAGTATGTCGTTTTTTTCTTTCGATCTATATTAGATAAATAGTTTATATGTGCGCCTTAAGGGACTTAACGGTTAATGTATTATCAAAATATTTGTAGAAAAATGTTTTCTAAATAAACGATGACGGCGCCGCAGACGTACGCAAAAGCAGTTCCAACGGTTTCCCGTCGGTTCAAACAGCAAAAAAAAAGGTGTTTATCTTAAATTAAGTTTGTTGTCCATATTATAAAATTGTATGATAATATGTTGTTTTGAAAACATGTTGCGAGTTTATTTAACAAATATGGTGGATCAAAAATACCTATAACCATGTGTTAGTCTGCAGTGAATACGGCAACCCTATGTTATGATACTAAATACGATAGTTGAGATAGTTGATATCACACACATAGTTTCTTGATGTCAACGCACCTCGGAAATCTTGATCTTAAGCTGGGGATACTTATTGCATTAAATTTACAAATACTGTAAAACAATCAATGACGTCCAAAGATCCTTTGAGAGTACCAACATAGAATATGACAGTATATTGCTTTTTAATTCTTTGCTTAGTAGGTACAAATTAGGTCATTCAAAATAATAATAAAATAAAAATGTAACGTTTTATTTTTATCAAATTTTTAAATATATTTTTAAGCGTTAACAAAGTCTCCAGCACTAACATAGAACAGGCTCATAGTGTTAGCAAAACCTGCGTTTTGTTTAGAGCAACTCATGTGTAAAACCAAGTCTCCCTGATGTAATATCCCCTTTCTTTTTCCAAAATCCATCGCAAACCTTGTACGATTTTCAATTTCTTTAGACCAAATGTTTTCTATTGGATCTGTAACATATACATGACGTCGTCTGATATATGATTGAAGAAGAAAGCGTAGATTTGTGAACAAATATTTTAATTTTAATCACATAATAAAGTCTTTAGAAATAATATTACATCATTTAATATCTGCATTACGAAAAGAATACTTGTACCTCTAAATTGTTGAGATACTCGCGTCTTCGATTATTATTTTACGCGTAGTATAAACATATTATTATTTTTATTTATTTACCAATGTACTGCAAGGCTATAACATTGCGCCACACTGATAATTTTCTTGCAGATTTTCCGTGCCTGACGATCGCTAATATAGGACATCGAGGCCGGTATCTAGCTATTAATCGGGCTGACATACCAGACGTGGTGATCACAATAATTGCAGCTGCATGACATTTAAATGATACTTCTACGCACCCAATACTAATCGCATATGCAGGATCAATTTTTGGTTTGGACTGAAAGCATAACGTGTTATACATTACATGAATGTATCATTGTGTCACTAAAGTAGAGAAGTATATAGTGGAGCGCAGAATCGTCAACGTTCGTTATGTTGTGAAAAAATGTTGTATGTTTTTATATGGTTTTAAGATGACGGTGAAAATCATATTGCATACAAGTCTGCAATGAAGTACCACATTTTATGTCTTTTACGTCTTTTGAAACCATAACCAGGGTAACCGTAATGCTTTTCCGTGACGGTTTTCGATTCTGTGTTAAAGCAAATGTATAAAATGTCAGCAGGCCTTTTCAACTGCTGCTACCTCCACCACCTTATGGCAAGAAATTTATTTCCAAAAGAATAACAATGAAAGGCTGAATGTTTTAACATTGCTCTGGGATAATGGTCGTATTGTGTTAACTTTGGTACCAACTTTATTGTTTTAATATGGGCTTAAATTTTATATTTACCAAAAATGAAAATATAAAAAACCTGAAAATAATTTATTTTAATCATAGATAAGTATATCAATTGCATATTATTATTTCTTGTCATACAGGAGTGGGGGTAAATGGACCGTTTTTATACTCTAGTCTGTGCTCCAGTATATCTTATTTATCTCGGTGCATGGTCCTAGTAAAATATTGTATAATAATAAAATTATTTTATCAGGTAATTTTTTAATTTAATTTTAAACTCATAAAAGAAATATGTTTGTTCTTTTCCGCTTACAAACATCGATACGATAAATAATAATACTGTAATGTAAGGTTGTATACCTTTTTATTGAGTTCGGTGAATAACTGTTGTTCCCATATGGTTGCTTCGCCCTGCCGACACAGTGAAGATGCGTACTGAATACAATGTGATTTATTTTCACTGCGCATCGTAACGTCCAGATAAATGCAATCGGTTCCATCCATTACGGTATTTATGAGATCATTAACTTCAGCGTTTGTAGGTACCGTACTAACTTCCATGGAATTAAGATATTCTCCATACGTGATGGTTGGTTTTCCAGCCTGTATATTGTATGACGGTTAGGGGATCAATCATTGTGTAAAATTAAATAAGTGTAACTTAAAATTAATATTTTAATCGATCATATTTAAAAAATTGACCATGTTTTACATAATAAATAGTATTTTTTTGACGTTAGAAGTATGTTTATAACGCAGTTGCTCTCCCAAAAACTCACTACATTGCATTTAGATAAGACAATTTTCTGGGCCAGAAATATCTTGTCATGGCCAACCTCCATGGATAAGTTTGGTCGATTCAGAAAGACGCCATCTACAACTGGTAATATATCATCAAAGTTCTCCAGTCCGACGGTATTATCAATTTTTGCATACAGGCTGATGTCCCCACCTCGCTCTGTGTCTAAAAAAAACTCATTTGAAGCAACGTAAATGAAATATTTCTTCAGTTTAGAACCGATAAAATAGGGTTAGCATGTGGCCGTAGATAGTGTGACATGTTCTGATATCAGATAAAAAATAAGATATTTAACAAGTGAAATATTAAGACGGAAACTATTACAATTGTAATACTAGACACTAAAAAGAATCATATCGTCAATCATAGTGATTTCATAAATAACTTACTGACAAACTTGCGAACATGGTCAAAAAAGACAGAGTTTCTTACGCCAGGCACCAAGATAACGTCCACTTTAAGTTGGATCGCTGTACGAATTTTCTCCTCGTCCAATTTAGAAAGTGTCGTTGAGCCAATAGGAATTTTTGGAATGTGCACTGTTTTTTCAGATCCCAACAATTCTCCTCGCTTTATCACACAATACACTTCATCTTCGTCTGAATAGAAGGAAAATTAAAGTTATTTTTGACATCGTCGTCACTGAGAAAATACTCCATTGATCATTTGTTCAGTGTTAATTAAAATAAAATAATAAAATGGATACATGTTTACCGACTCTGATCACGGCCAGTTCAATTTTTCCATAGTCTAAATAAATCCGATCATTAGTTTTAAGTCGAAGAATCAAATCGCTATTTACATAAATACGGTCTTCTGTACACTTAAATTTGTATTCGACATCGTTAGTGACATAAACATGAGCGTTTGTCGATAATTCTATTAAACGTTGTATGGGCTAATTAAATAAAAATAAATCTTATCAAATTATTAGACACGTGGAATTAATTAATTATTTTGGAAATTAAAGTTTATATGATTTCGAGACTTTTATAATACCTATATATATTATTATCATACATTAATTCATTAATAAATAAATCTATTAAAACGTTAAACTTGAATATTTTGTTTTAGAAATTATAACCACTTATTTATCATTATTTTACATCAATACTTATCACCTTTGTATGGAATATGCTTCCAGTCGTAATACAAGATCCTCCAAGATCAAGTACTAATGTCATTGAATATGGCACTTGATTGTTCTTTTTAAGACTGTAGTTAAAAACACCCTGACGAATTTCGAAAACCATTTTTCGACTTTGTTCAAATGATAAACCACTAAAATCAAATATTACTATAGATACACCTCTTTCACAAAATTCTTCGATTAATCCTTTAGTCACGTTAAGTGCTGAAATAATAATGTAAAAAGATTGATTCATTGAAACGGAAAAATAATTAATTTATGTTTATATATATATATCTTAACGTACAAACACCACAAGCTATAGTAGTTAATGTATTTTGTGATGGATTTGATTCAATTTTTAAATTGCTTAAATGGTCAAGATAGTTGTCCTCGAATGAAGCTTTCATTTGCATCTCATTGTCATAGCAAGGTTCCTTTATGTATAAATATATAAATATGATTTTATTAAAACAACAATGACATATTTTATAATCTACTATTTTCATTAATATTCTTACCCAGGGGTACACGACACATGATTCTTCGGCTTTAGGTATATTTGTAGAGTCCATTTTTTTCAATATGTTCCCTCAAAAAAATGTATCATAGAAAATAAACTTTAAATTAATTTAATTCAAAACATATAAATGAAATATGTTTACATTAATTAAAAGTCTGTTTAATTAACGTTGCCTAAGAAACTATTTGATGTTCAAACTACGTTAAAAAATTCAATTACTTGAATGAAGAATCTAAATAGTAAATAACGATTTAAATATATATATATACTAGCTGAATTACCCGGCGTTGCCCGGAAACAAATACGTTACAAATAATATAACTCCATGCATTACCGTCTTAAATTCATAATTATCGATAAGACATAAGGTTAGGATACTAAACTTAAAATAAAGAACTACGTAATTAATAAAGTAATTTTTATTATTATTGAAAAATGCTACATAACTACTGATTAACCAATATTTCTTTATAAACTATATTATTAGTTTTTCACCAGGGGCATATATGTATAATTTTTTTTCTGAGCTTACACGGGAGCAGGCAACATAAAATTGTCCGTGAGTGAAGTAAGGATCGCTTATGTCAATTCCTGCAACTTTCATTGTCTATCCTTGTGCCTTATTAATTGACATAGCAAAACAAAGTTTAACGGGAAATTGGACACGTTTAAATTCGAAGGGGTGCTCGTTTGTTATCATTGGTATTCTTGGGATCTATAAAATTTTACCACTCGTTGGCCGGCAATAATTTCAGCTTCAATAAGGTTTTTTTTCAAAGATAATATTTTTAATCTCGTTCCATTTCAAAATTTGGAAGCATTTAAATTTCGCATGAGAATAATAGGCGCACTGATTTTTAAATCAAGTTTGTGTGGGGGGGGGGGGGACCTGATGGATTTAATGAGTTAAGAAATTCAGTCGGTATATCTATAGTTTCATCTTGATTAGTTAGTGTATCCATGGAAATATAGTTTTTTTATCAGCTTCGAACATGGAAAGAACTTTTTCGTTTATGATGTTGACGGTGTCGTTTTTAGGGGCCGAAATTACACGTTCACGGAGCCATTCATTGGATTTATTGGAAAGATGAGAAATTTCAGAATAAGTTAGTTAAGGTTTTTAACTTAAGGACTTCTTACAGACAGCCCTAGTCCTTCTACAGGTAAGCCAGGCTCGCTATGTGATTAAAACAGGATGGTTAAGGATCAGCGTTGTCAACTGCAGGGTCCGGAAGGCCGAAAAAAGAAACACGAGATGTTTTAAGTGTCTGGCTTTTGGGCACGAGTCTAAGAAGGTCTGAAGCTCAAAACCTAATTCAAAAACAAATCAAATGGCGGGGTACAATAGGAGTATTTTACATTTTTTTTTTATAGTTATTAGGGGAGGTCAAAAGGTGAATGCTTCCAGGAAAAAAAAATTATAGGATATCTCGAAAGAAAAACTTAGAACCACTATGACGGGCATTCAAATTTCTAACAGCGACGTGAAATATATTATTCCACGTGCGATCGCAGCAGAGGACCCTTTGTAAACACCCGAAAAACGATTTAAAAGTTGAAACGGGGCCCGAAAAATCTTAAAAAAATTAATAAATTAACGAAAAAAATAATCATAATACAATAACGACGATCAGAAGTTCACACTAAATCACCTTATCAAAAACAAGATAAACACGGTAGCGGTATATATCACGATTAAAGATATCTTTAATCGTGGTATATATCAATATACCTTATCAACATACCTCTTATCAATTGTTAACCTGGTACCATGAAGGCTAGAGATATATATCTAGCAATCTAGCGAGCCATCACCATAATATTCCCCCTCGATCTTATTAACTTCATTTATATTTTCTAAATTAAATTAAATTTTTGATCGTAAATCCCATACTTACCTAGTGTATACTGAAATATAACACTGAGTTGGCCAAACAAAACTACTGTATAATGTTATGTACAAACCCTTACTTCGTTGTAATATATCACACCATTAAAATGGACAGAGAATCCAAACGAGCAAAGGTAAGTATCAAGTTAGAATCATTTTGCAGTGAATATACAAATTTTTTTTATATACAATAAATAATTATTACTTATCTACCATCAGACTACCTTGGCTAATCATTTATTAGTTCTACAGTGACGATGACGTGCTAATGCACGCTAACGATGATGGTGCAATTGCATTCATATAAAACATATTTTATTAATAATGTCAGTGGAATAGGGCTCCAGGCGACACCACTACAAAAAAACGTGCCACGTGTAATAAACCCACACCAGGGTGGTGCGGGATGATTGCACAAATATTTTAAAATATTTTCAGTGGAAGCAATGAAGTTGATTCTGAATTTGAATACATCTGCCAACACCAAAAACCTGTTAATACAATTAAGAGATTAAATGTAAATAATTTAAAAAATAGTTTATTCAAGAATAATGTTGTTTAATATAAGTTTTTAATATCTGAAGCCTGAACGTTAAACTTTAAATTTTGAAGCGGTGAGTTTTGTTTGTAAGGTAGGTGGATTTGAAGGATGAATTTGTATGATAGGTGAATTTTGAAGCGTTTCGATGATTTCGTCAACGGATAATTGAGAGTCCTTTTTAAGTTTTGGCAAAGTTTGAAGTAAATTGTATATATATTGTTTGTATTTTTCAGTTTTTGTTGATAAATATGCAATATTGTGTCTAAAGATGTAATATTGAAATGATTGGTTAGTATTGACTTTAAAAAATGTTGAATAAAGATTGATTTTTGTTGAAATTTTAGTATTATGAAATTCTGATTTGTTGCAAGTTTATGTTTGGCAGAGGTAATTGAGAAAATTGTTGTTGGAAGCTGAAACAAACACATAATTATATACATTATTTATATTTAAGAACCATTGCAGATGTTTCAAGACAAACAAATAAAATTACATTGTAAAAAACAGCTGTCGTCAAGTATATATCTTTTGTTATGTTCATTATATCGTTTACTGTTGCTAAGTTTTTAAATTTTTGAATATAGTTGTATATATTTGGTTTTTTAGGTTTGTATATTTTGTAAGCATGGTGTTTTTGAAGTGTCAAATAATTTTCATCAACTAATTTGACTAATGTTGCTTTCAGTGCAGGTTTTTCAATAAAAAAGTGTCTTATAATGCACATTATTATTTTAATGTGATTATATATATTAAATAACTATGGAAAAGTAAAGTTCAAGTCATTAATACATTTTAAATAATTATGTAGTAACAGACAGCATTTTGTAATGGTAATGTTATGAGTTTTTATGACAATATTTTTAAACTAAAAAAATGCTGTCTTATAAATATCTAAACATTATCAACATACTGTGTACTTTTGAGTAAAATTTAAGTTTTCATAATATACATAAACACAAGTCAATACTAATGCTATATTGTAACCATCGATATTTGGATCTGGGGTAAAGAATTCAATGACCGACTTGTCATCAATTTGATTTCTGACATCCGGAACCCTTGTTATTAACCTGTTTTTATAAATTAAAGTATTTCATTATTTATTTTAATTATTTAGGTTATGTCATAGAATATTGAATTTTAAAATTTACTTTGTGTTTTTATAATTTAGATCAATAAATGGATTCCGTCACCATGATTCTACTGCCATTATGAATTCATGGAATGTTTTATCCATTGAATAAAGATGGTTACAATTTATGTATGGTAGACAATTCAGAATGGCGTTGCCTTTGTCATCTACCTACCCCTTTATTTGTTGATAATAATTTACTATATAGTTGATAATTATATTCATTTGTATTAACATTTTTTTTTGATTATAGATTTCTTCTAACGTATCCACTTCACACACTTGGGACACTGAAACATGAGATGCAATAAGATTGAACTACTCAAATTAGGCATTAAGATATATTAAAAAATGTGACTTAATCATGAAGGATATCAGGGGAGGAATATAGTATAACTCAGCTGAACATGTAATCAATGAATTGTATTGAGGTGGCCGATTGCAGGAGATCGTTTATGTTGAATGTTTTATGTATTGAGGAGGATGGAGTGATGGTTTTAAAAAATTCTATTAAGTTAAGTTCGAAAATGACTGATGGCTTTTGATTTTTGATTGGTAGATTAGTTAAAAGAAATTTACAATATTATTTAACGGCTTCACTTTTAATTATGTCTATTGTTGATTTTTTATTTATGGCTATTTCCCCCCCCCCTTTTTTTATCTATTTTTTTAATCGTGAATCTTGATGCTATATTTCTTAATGTGTGAGGCTTTGAATCCACAATATATTCAGCCAGCTTCTCTGCCTTTACGTAGTGTAAATATTATCTATATTTTTATATCTTGAGAGTATCTGTTAATAAATATTGTGTAATTATTTTTATTGTGAAATTGTATATATATGTATATTATTATAATTGTTACATACATTGATTTTTTGATATCTTAAACTTTGGATTGTACTGCACTTTGTGATTAAAGTATAATTAAATTTCGCAGTACTTTTAATTCTTGAACCGTAACTGTTCAATAAATGTGACTTAACGATATTATGTATCTGTTTTGGGGGAACTGATAGATTGAACTTGCAATCATATTTAATATATTCTATTAAAATGAAGAAAACATCATTTAGTCATAATAGTATTACAGTAATATTTGCAATAAAATTGCCATCTTTATCTGTTTTTTTTAAAAATAAATAGTTTACCTTTGAATTTTCCCTGCCTACGTATATCGGTGGCTTTAGTAGGATATGCACCTGATGAAGATGGTATAGGAAAGTTGTTTCATAAATAAATGTTTCATTGCAAAATGGACTACATATAGCGTAACCTAACCTGCAGACGGTGTGGCAAACAGGGCTTATAGCCAAGGATTGTACGGCCGACGTGGTGGAAGCAGCGGTCTCAAGAGCGTTTCTTGAGAAGGAGCCATATTGCGGAACATCTTCTATGATGGACTAATGCGGTTGAGATATCCGGATGGCATCCATATCGTGTGCTTCACTGATGATGCGGTGATCGTGGCAACCGGTCACAACACATAGCTTCTGGAGAGAGCCATGAATGACTCTTTGCAGATGGTGGCTGCTTGGAAATTGGAATATTATGAATAGTTTGAGTTCACTTATGTTCCTACAGTTAAAACTAATAACTGATCATATATACCTTAGTATTGTTATTAAATTAAAGACAGTCTATTCCTTAATTGTTTATTCAATTTTGTCATACCTTATTGTTTGAATTGTTTGAAATCATTACTTTCTTGACAAATTTAGTCCACATTTGACAGCATATGTGCGGTAACGGCTGTAGTTTCTGGGACTCTCTGTAAGTGGTGTTGGTATTTATCGGACACTCCGAGTACACCACGATATTGCTACGTGCTCTGATATTCTATAATAAATACAATACATGAAGATATTAAAAATGTTACGCCAACAAATACTGTATAATTATAAAGAAGAATTTAAACATAATGGATTGGGATCTTACGAAATTTGCTGCTCTAGGCCTAGGCGTAATTCCGGCCTTGAAGCAGAAATACAGGTATGATAATTTATCATAATGTATTATTGTATTACAGTTATATCTTATTTAATAATCACAAATTTGTATTTGTTTATAAATAAAGGAAAATAATAAAATTGTTATGTACACAAATATGTAAATTATAAAAATCGGATAAAGCGCTAATGTAGGGAGTCTCGAAATAACCGGTATCTAATATTGATAACAAACGTTGTATAACTTGTACACACAGCTATTGCATGCTCTGTCAATAAAAGCTACGATTAAGATTAACACAGATGAGTATACCTATTAATAATAGTAGTCTATATATAGGCTGCGCATCTCACTCGTCTAGTGTAAACTATAAAACGAAATATTTACGCTATTTTGCATGTACTAACATAGTAACATTTCTTAATATTATTAATAAATATTACGCATTATGTTTGTCGACAAAGGTAGGTAGGTACTCTATGGTTTATATTTTATTTAAAGTACCTGCCTAAATTGCTATATTTAATTATGTGTTGCTAACTTTTCAAAATGTTTAGGTCCCTAGTCCCTAGTTTTGCAGCGTTTACAACTATTTATCGTTTTTACTAAATTAACAGAAAACTTAAATTCGATGGTTTTTTTGTTATAACAAGTCTTATTTCTATGAATATTTTGTAAAAAGCAATACAACTCTTTTGCTACCTATAATACATTTTTATTCTCATGATACTAGCAGTGGCGTATCTATATAAGGGGTGGCAAGAGGGGCAATTTCCCCCGGCAGCACTTTGGGGGGGGGGGCAGTAAATATAGCTGGAAGGTTTTATTTTTAAATTGATTTAAACAGTTACAAAAAAAAAAAAAAGAGTTCTCAGGGCAGCAAAATCCTGAATACGCCTCTAGATACTAGTTACAAATGAGATGAAAATTGAATGTATTATTAGCAATATAAAAAATACAAATTGTTTATTTTCGATCCTAATTATGATTTGAAATAAGGATTTTCAATTTTTAAAAATCTTATATAAACATATTATGTATATAGTAATATCTAGTTTTAGTAACATTAAGAGGCCGTCACACTAGGAAAAAATCGACCGTAAAACATGGTTTTTTGATTCCAATAGTACTCAAGTCTCATTAGTCGTAGAAACATGATTTTGGTACCAAATTAAACGTGAGAAATTGTACTAAAAACTATTGGAACAGAATTTTGATATCTCCATTTGCTGATTTTATATAATTTTTTAAAAATTTCAAATATAAATAAAATCGGTTTGAAAACAAATTTCAAAAATTTGTTCCAACAAATTTTAGCACAATTTCTCATGTTTAATTTGGTACAAAAATCATGTTTCTACGACTAATGAGACTTGAGTACTATTGGAATCAAAAAACCATGTTTTTTGTAAAAAAATTATGATTTTACGGCCGTCGTGTGCTGCTATCGAAACTACAGCGGCACTGTTCTAAAACTGTACTCATTCCCCCACACTTCACGCATACGCAGCGGTACCTCACCTAGATCGAAACCGGTTATCTAGCCGCACGCGTTTTATAAATACCCAGAGTATTGATAAGGAAAATAATGATATGGCCCATGAATATTATTTGAATTATTTTGATATAATAATTCAAATTCATATTCTAATAAACTAAACACATGTTGAAACCATATAAGTATCATAAAGTTGCCAAAACTCAGCTCAGCTGAAAAATGTACGATCTCGACAATTTTTTTTTCAAACTGTAGGAAATTTTTCAATATAAATAGTGGTTATGTTTAAAAAATGAAAATGTTTTAATTTAACTGAGTATAAGTGTATACAAAAGAAATATGACGTTTACTCCTGAAAAAAATCATTGTTGATAACTTTTGCAGGGCTTTTTTAAAAGAATGCCGTGGAATTAAAATATAAATATTTTAATTTATCATAAAATATTTTTATATTAGATACAGATTTTTGTAAACTAAACATAAATGCATACAGCAATTTAATGATTTTATTGAAATAGTTGAATCAAAAACTAATTGCTAGCATGTAGTACATAGTACATAGTATATAATACCCTAAATAATATATAACTGTGTATAAACGTACTGAGATTACTATGTAAATATTTATTGATATCCACATGATTACACTAATCATCAGTAGAAAATATGAGGTCAAAGTATTTTTCATATAAAACTAGAATTAATCTACTATAGTCTATGGGTGTATGTATTTAATATATGTAAACATTCGGTTATTTTCAAGTAAAAAGGCGACAGTATGACATATATTGGTAGAAACTTTTGTTTGCTCTTACTAAATCTAAATAAATGTATATATGTATAATACGTTAATAATTAAAATTCTCAACACTAATGAGTAATGACCATAATTTGTTCAAGATAGTTTTAATATCTAATATATTATATTATAAGTATTATATCTACTATCATTTCTACATTAGAGATAGTATAAAAGTAAGTACCTATTTGTCATAATTAAATTATTATTATTTTATTACTCGCATTATTCATTAGTATAAGGTAATTATATAATTAAATATTATGATCAACGATAATAGTGCATATCAAAATGGGAAGACATCAAAATTATTGTCATTCTGTAAAACTGTCTACACCAGTAACAACTTACATTCTAATTGAATTTTTATTGTGGTTTAATTTTTTTTTATTTAACGTTAAGATGGATCAACTTAAAAAACGTACTCGTCAACCATCAAAAAAGTTATCAACTAAAAAGAAATTGAGTTCTCGAGTGATGAACTTTCTAGGAATTCAAAACAGAACCAAGTAAGTAAAATATTAAATGATTAAAATATAAAATATGTATAAATAATAACGTAATATCAGTTATAACAATACAACGTTTTTAATTAAGTCCCAATCCAGAGGTCGTAGAATCTATTGTGGAACCTTTTTTCTTAGGTGATGGCAATCAACTACCATGCACATCAAGGGAAACAATTAGGTAAACTTTTGCTGAATTAAAATTCTGATTATATAAATTTGAATGTATATGAGAACTCCAACGATTTTTCTATATATTATATCAATTAAAAAAAAAAAAATTAGAAAAATAAATGATCCGGAGGATAATGCAATTAAGTATTGGGATACTGATGAAAATTTACATAACTTAACAGTGGACAAATCTATACTTAGTAATCAAGAAATTAAGTATGCATTTAAAATTTATATTTAAAAAAGAAACCAATCTAAAAAACGTCTTTTTCCTACAAGTATACAGAAAAAGAGTAATGTTGGCCCGGATCAACATTATGGTTTAGCCGAACCATTACCCGAAGAAAATAATAATTCAAAAGAAGAGTTACAAAAAATAAAAGACGATTTTATCAATTCACTACGATTAAATAGAAACGGGCGCTTGGACATTGAAAAGAAAACTAGAGAACAAGCTAATTCTCAAATTTGGCATGCTAAACGAAGGAATAGACTTACAACATCAAATTTTGGCCGTGTTTGTAAACTACATCTTGTAAAATTTCTGTTTACGATATATTATATAGCACATTTTTCTCGAAGGCAACTGATTATGGTAAAGCTACCGAACCAGAAGCTATCGTCGCATTGGAAAATATTTTAAAATGCAAAATCCATCCGTGTGGACTTATCGTTGATGAACAATTTCCTTACCTAGCAACAACTCCAGGTAAAATGTATTACAGTTACTTATGATATGCATTAATAATTTCAAATAAAATAATAATAATAATTTTTTCAATGATCAAAATAGTTTTAATTGCTGTTATGAGCGCGTTAAATCGTATTTTTATACAAACTTTTCTTGTTTTTTAGAGCATTTAAATCCGTTATCTTATTTTTTAAAGCATAATATTTAAATTAAGTGTTCAATTTAAATTGTACCTATATATAATATTTATATTTTATTTCATAATAGGTATTACAACCAGTCAACATTCAACATGAATATCAAAGAAGTCCAGAATCGCTTATGAATGCTGGTATATACACACAAGACACAATGAACGCTTTTCAGCAACATATATTGTTTCCACAAGAAGTGAATGCTGCTACAAATAATTTAATAAGACAATCTATGGGATATGATACGACTAACCAAGGTCTGCAATATAAATATCTTATTGACGAACAGACAATAAGCAACATGGTCGAAAATAAATTACATCAACTTTGGGGATGGTTTACAACTATTGGTACTTTTGTTTCGGGATTGATGGGAATATTTTTTATTGTAAAATTAATATTAACACTAGTGGATACGGGGATTAATATTACTATTTTATACAAAACCTTTGGGTGGAGTGCAAAACTGTTGGCAGGAATTTTTTCTAGTATTACTCATTATTTAATGTTTAAGACACACAAAAAAAAATCAAAATTTTGATCAAGACTCGCTAGACACAAAACATGTTCGCTGTTCAATTAAAAATAGCAAAAAAGTGTACCCGAGCTTGAGTCAAGATTCTGTTTAAACACTTTAAAGCCATACAGAAAGAATGCAATATATATGAATAGTAGTAATAAATACTACCTACATGCTATACATAAAATAAATTTAAAAGTGTTTAAAAACTATTCAATAGTAGGTAGCTATTTTTTTCACTAATTTTTTCAAAATTATTACTTAACTCATTTTTAAAAATATTATCATTGCACCTATAACATAATTAGTTATACTTATATTATTTATAAATTTAAGATGGATATATAATTAGAATACATTGTGAATATTTTGTATGAAATACTACATTAATAAATTAGCTATGTATCTTTTACTTATTACTTATATTATGTATAATTTTTTTTTGTACCTTCAATTGTATGTTATGTTAAAAAATAATTACATAAATATGTAGTATAGATTGTTTTTTGCATCTTACTATTTACAATATTATGAATAATAATTCCTTATATCATCAATATATGTATACAACAATACAATAAACTAAAAAATGTATTTAATTTTATTTAATTTATAATTTATCTATTTATACAAAAATGGAGACAAAAAAATCGAAATTGCATCAGTTGAGAACGGCTGGGCCGATTTGGCTCAAATCGGCTTAAATGATAGAGAATGTCGGGGAGCGGGTTTATAGCATAAATTATGGACCTAACTCCTATGAGTTAGAGATTTAGAGACAAAATCTGAGTTACACCGGTGGCGCCCTCTAGCAGATAAAAATAAAAATATAAATAATAATACAAGTATCGATAATAGCAGGGCTTGAAATCGATTAATATCGAAAAAAAAATATATTTTTATATTCTGGTTGATATACATTTTTTATTATAAATGACCATTTAAATATTCAGATTCAAGGACAAATTCACCATCGAGCAGGCGCTTTGTTACCACAACCAAACGAAGATCATAAGTTCCTTCACATATATTTCATTGGTAATTCGAAAAATGAACTAGAACAGAGGTGTGCAATTTTTCCTTCGAATAAACGTGAAATAATCGGACAATTGCAAATTCTTCTGCATGAGCATAATCAATTGGTCAGAATGTTCAAAACCGCATTGGACACAATGCATTCTGACGACCACAAAATCATTATCACAGCAGACAAAAGACCCTCTGGACGCCATGAAAGACAATTCAATGCTCCCACTATCAATGAAGTCGCAGTGGTGATTGTTGACGAAAATGTGGCATCACGCGATATTGTTCTTAAGCGTCGCGATGGTAGACAATTGCAGCGCGTGTACGAGACTCATCGGTCATATGATTCACTTCAATACCCGTTGATGTTCTGTCGAGGAGAGGATGGCTATCACTTAAATATTAAGATGATCAACCCAATGACAGGTTTGTTTACAAGTCATCATTCCTTTTTCATACTATAACTAAGTTTGAATTCATATTTCAGGAGAAACGAATAAAAATATCAGCTCAATGAATTTTTATGCATATCGATTGATGATTTGACAAAATGTTGACAATCATCTATTGAGATATCGCCGGTTGTTTCAACAGTACTGCGTCGACATATACGTCAAGGTCGAAACGGAGCGTCTCAATTTCATTCGCTTCAATCAGTCAAAGTTACGATAGACTAGTACATCCACTTGCGTGATGCCATCGCTACCGAAGGAGACGCGGCCAACATTGGTCGTTTGACTATTCTCCCGGCTACTCATATTGGAAGCCCGCGCCACATGCATGAATATGCTCAAGATGCGATGACGTACGTGCGGAATTATGGACGACTTGATTTGTTCATCACGTTTACTTGCAATCCGAAATGGCCCGAAATTACAAATCAGTTGCTGACAGGACAAACACCAAGTGATCGACATGACATCACTGCACGAGTATTCAAACAAAAGATCGTAGTACTCATGAATTACATCGTTAAGCAGAAGGTCTTTGGCGCAATCCGTTGTTGGATGTACTCGGTTGAATGGCAGAAGCGTGGTTTAGCACATGCGCACATTCTGCTTTGGATGTTTGACAAGGTCCGACCAGATCATATTGATTCGATCATTTCTGTCGAAATACCAGATCCAGAAACAGATCCTGAGCTGCATTCTGTTGTGACCACGAACATGATACATGGACCTTGCGGAACTCAGAATCCTGGGTCACCGTGCATGCAAAACGGAAACTGCATTAAGCGTTTTCCGCGTCCGTTTGTGGCTGACACAATCAGTGGAATCGACGGATATCCATTGTATCGGCGTCGTTCTCCAGATGACAACGGCAGATCAATCATAATGAAAGTCAAGGGAAAATATGTCGTCGTCGATAATCGCTGGATCGTTCCATATTGTCCACTTTTGTCGAAAACGTTCTCAAATCACTGCAATGTTGAGTATTGCAACTCCATAAAATCTATCAAATATGTTTGCAAATATGTGAACAAAGAGAGTGACATGGCTGTATTTGGCATTGCTGATCCAAATGCAAACGATGAGGTGATGAAATTTCAACTTGGACGTTACGTGAGTTGTAATGAGGCAATTTGGCGGCTGTTTTCATTTACAATTCATGAACGTCACCCGACTGTCGTACATTTGGCAGTTCACTTAGAGAACGGCCAGCGTGTAAATTTTACGGAAGCGAACGCAGCGCAAAGAGCAGAACGACCACCAGCGACGACATTGACAAATTTTTTTTACATGCGAAAGCGATCCGTTCGCGAGGACTTTACTATATTCGGAAATGGCACGCTATTATACATGGAATGCTGCATCAAAGAAGTTTCAACGCAGGAAGAAAGGTGATGCTGTTGCTGGCTTCGCAGATGTCTATTCGACTGATTCCCTCGGACGAATATACACAGTTCATCCACGCCAAGACGAATGCTTCTTTCTTCGCTTACTTTTGGTGAACGTTAGGGGCCCGACATCCTTCAATTCCCTGCGTACTGTCGATGGTGTACTGTGCACAACTTTTCGGGAAGCTTGCCAATGCTTGATTTGCTCGAAAAACGATTCACATTGGGACTTAACACTCGCCGATGCAACCGTTTCTGCGCCAGCAAATCAAATTCGTACGTTATTTGCGATCATCATAGCCACATGTCATCCATCGAACCCGAATGCATTGTGGGAGAAATACAAGGACGAGATGGTTGATGACATTTTGCACAGAGTTCGAACGACAAATTTTAATTTTGATATTGAAAGTAATGACGAGATGCGCAACGAAGCATTAGTTCTGATCGAAGACATGTGCGTGCTCATGTGCGGCAGTCTGTTGTCAACTTTGGGACTGCCAGCGCCAAATCGTTCGAGGCACGCTGCATTCAATCTTGAATTACAGCGAGAGAAAAACTATGATCTAGATGAGCAGGCTGAAAGAGTTCGAAAAAATGTGCCGCTGTTGAATGCCGAGCAGAAGAATGTATACGATTCGCTGATGAAGGTTGTTGATGATGGAACGGGAGGCATTTACTTTCTCGATGCTCTTGGAGGGACAGGCAAAACGTTCGTCATTTCATTGATTCTGGCAACAATTCGGTCAAGATCACAAATTGCGTTGGCTGTCGCATACTCTGGCATTGCTGCCACATTGTTGGAAGGTGGTCGAACTGCACATTCAGCTTTGAAGCTGCCAATGAATCTTCTCATGGTTGACAAGTCTACAACGACAAGTGCACAACGACCAAGAATTCAGCGACAGCGAAATTGATGCGAGAATGCAAAATCATCATTTGGGATGAATGCACGATGGCACATAAACTAGCTTTTGGAGGCAGTTGACCGAACGATGAAAGATTTACGAGGTAATTCGAGACAATTTGGTGGGGCAATGATATTGCTCTCCGGAGATTTTCGTCAAGCAATTCCCGTCATTCCGAAATCTACTGCTGCCGATGAAATTAATGCATACCTGAAATCGTCGTTTTTGTGGCGGCATGTCAAGAAGTTGAAATTGACCACGAACATGAGAGTTGCGTTGCAAAACGACCCATCGACTGCTGAATTCTCGAGACAATTGCTGGCAATTGATAATGGACACATTCCGATTGATGTTTTGACTGGATTAATATCGTTTCCGGAAAATTTTTGTGAGTTCACATCGTCGAAGGAAGAACTCATTACAAAAGTGTTCCCAAGCATTGAGGTCAATTATAACAATCTTGATTGGATGAGTGAACGGGCAATACTAGCAGCGAGGAATAAGGACGTCGATATCTTGAAGTTTACAATTCAGAGTAAAATTGCTGGAGAACTACGTTCATACAAATCCGTTGATAGCACGACCGACGAAAACGAAGCGGTAAATTATCCGACAGAATTTTTGAACTCGCTTGATGTGCCAGGAACTCCATCGCATAATTTACAGGTAAAAGTGGGATCGATCATAATTATGTTGTGGAATCTAAATCCTCCTAAATTGTGTAATGGTACACGATTGTCCGTCAAGAAACTGATGAACAATTTAATACAATCATCGATCATCAAGGGCAATTTCAAAGGAGAGGAAGTCCTATCCCATG
Organism: Aphis glycines; assembly: GCA_009761285.1. Lineage (NCBI taxonomy): Eukaryota > Metazoa > Arthropoda > Insecta > Hemiptera > Aphididae > Aphis > Aphis glycines. The sequence continues at coordinate 642,165 of VYZN01000072.1, forward strand.
AATTCCGATCATTCCAACAGATCTTCCATTTCAGTTTAAGCGGATTCAGTTTCCCGTTAGATTGGCTTTTGCGATGACAATCAATAAATCGCAAGGCCAATCGTTTGAAGTCTGTGGGATCAATTTGGAATTTCCATGTTTTTCGCACGGGCAGCACGGGTACGTTGCCAGTTCGCGTGTTGGAAAACCGTCTTCGTTGTTCATTTTTGCACCAGAAAACAAAACGAAAAACATTGTTTATCAAAATATAATATATTGATTTCTGTAACAATTCATTACAATGGAATACTTGAATTTTATTATCAATCTAGACTTTATTTGAAGGCGTTAAGTTCACCGCATCAGCTAGTTTAGTATTAAAAGTATTATTTTAAATTTGTATATTTTATTTAATTAATTAATGATAAAAAATTTTAATTTCATATTAAATGTACATGAAAAATGCAATTATTACTTTTAAGTTATATGTTTATAAATATAATAAATTTAAAAAAAGGTTAAAGAAATATTTGGTTTTTACTATTTTGTATAATTAAATATTAGATTATAAAATGATTAAATTATGTATTTTAAGTGTGTTTAAGTAGGTACAGGTTATTGTGCTCAATATTCTATTTTTCTTTGAGTTGTAGCATGTTCACGAATAAAAGTATAATGTAAAATATACGCAATACATTTAAATACTACAAAACTAATATTTAGATATTTAGGTAATATTAATTTAGGTTATTGCTATAAATTAGTTATTATTTACTTTATTATAAATATATCATGAAGTAAATATCTAATAATGTATTATAAATACAAATCGCATCGGTACCCGCGGGTATTAAAAAATATTACAGCTTCATTTACCCATTTACGTGTATATTTACGCGCGATCCATCTTAGACGAAGGTTCAAATAATAATAAACACCGCTCCCGAATAGGCATAATCCTCGGCTGGCCGCCGACTACTAGTAGTGGGTGTAGTTAAAACGTCGCGTGCTTGCGGATCGCGAAAACACCTAACAGCGCGTTCTCTCGGACGTTGTATGCGTTTCACTTTTAGTGTGACGGCCTCTTAATAATATAAGATAATTATCATCACGCGTCGTCGTTGTTATCGTCGCTCGTCGCCGTCGTCATCGTACGTTACGTCGACTGCACGTCTCGATTCTACTATTTCAGTGAAAAACTTATTTTACGGCTAAAAATAGTTATAAACAAAATCCAATCATATCATTGGTTGTGACATTTGGCCGAGTGGCGAATACATGACGCTGTCTAATGATTTGAGTTTTCATTTACGCATTATGCAATACCTACGCTTATAATATTGTGACTTCTGAATTCTGACTCGTCGTTACTTTGCATTTTACCGTTACTGCATTCCTCTTTTATTTAAATATTTAATTGTGTGCTACTGGTGGTTCGTCTCATTATACAACTACAATATTGTGCGTCTTTTTAAAAGTAAGTACCCGTTTTAAATATTTGTATTTAGTACCTAGGTGGCTAGAACACTAGGTAGTTCTCTACCATTATAGGTAGGTACATAATAATAACTAATGTATCCTTTAAGACAGTGTTTCCCAAAGGCTGTCTTGAAAATTTGGATTTTTAATTTAAACATCGTGTGCCGTGATTTATAAAAATTAATTTTAATGTGCCACGATGGATATGCGGTATTGCGGTCTACCGCTCGTTTTTATGCTTCATATTACATATATGCGATTTATTATAGGTGCATATGGTTGATATTATTTTTATCAACCATACGTAATTACTAATATTACTATAAAAAACTTTCAAAAGCTCGTAGCTTACTTGTTGACTAACCGACACTGTGTCGCCAAAAATATTACAGTCGCGTACTTATTCAACTTTTATATTTTTAACGTATAGACGTACCTATAGTTGAATTTATTTTCAAACAATTTTAATAACCAATGGATTTATAAAATAAATGTGTAGGGAGCCAACTCAATGCATAAATCTTGGGAGCCAATTAAATACGTAATAATGATGATTACCTGAGTTAGGGAACCAATTCAATAGCTCCGGTTTGGTTATCTTAGCTTCTTTTTGAAGTCGATATTCTAAAGTTTTGGTTAAACTTTCGGTTAAACCTTCAATAATCTATAAATATAAATACGACATAAGTGTTGAATAAGTAACATAGTCAAACATAATACAAACAAAATTCATTATATCAATATAAAATATTGTTAATATCATTGTTTTAATTATTACAAGCGTTAACAGATGTAAAAATATTACAGTTGGGTTATTAATAAATAACCAGATTTCAATTATTTTGCTATTGGAATGTAAACTTTCAAAGAAAATTATTACATGAAGTTTAAAAGAATGGTTCACACTTATGTCTGAATCTAATTACAATTCAACTATTAATAATTTGCACATCAAATGTAGACGTGTAAAAATAACTGATAAATTTTCATATTCAATCAATGTTAAACATAGTTTAATTACCTTGCATATAAACGAAAATAAATTAAATTAGTTTGACAAACATTGACTTCGCCCGTCTCAAGCAAATACAAAATTTGATCTAGTCGACTATGACACTGGCTGTAGTATTAACATACTTACTTACCCTAAATTCAAATATAACAAACTCTACACCCGACGCCTTAGCCCACTAGGCCATGAGCCCACAAATTATTTAATTGATATTTGCGCATATAAGTCGAAATAACGAAGAATAAAAAACTATGATAAAAAACGAAAACTGAGTAAAATATCTTTTTTATTAAAAATTTTCCCGGAGACGACAATGCCATCACAAGGGGAAAAGTTGTGGATAAACGTTTTTTAATCTCCCTGTAACTGTTAAAAACGAGAAAAGGAAGCACCCACAAATCTGATCACTCCAGAAGGAAAGTCGTGGACAAACGTTTTTAAATCTCCCTGTAATTTTAAAAACGGGGATAGAACCGAATAATACTACCTACTTACGAGCCTAGAAGTTTGTCTTACAGACGTACGAAATACATTTTCAGTTGTGACTTACCTTTATCGGTTCTGATGTTTTGTTCTCTATTATAAAGAGTATGATTAAAAAAAATATATATTATTATTATAAAGCCAACATTCAACACTTTATTAAACATTTTGTTTTTTTTTGGTGAATTTGGTTTGGATAATATAATCTTCTTCAATCTATAACTTAATAATAGTTATTAATTATTATTATTTTCACTCGAAAACTTCTATGACAAACGATTGGTTGTTGTCCATTACAAACTCATACTACAAATAATTGATATGAATTGATATTTACTTATATAATAATAATTGAGGTTGCCATGTTCCTAATATTTGTTGTTAGCCAGTTATATAAGGTTATTTGAGCAATAATATTATTAACATATTTTTTAATGAGTATATATTATTTACATATACATGTGCACTTTCATATTTAACATCGATAAATGATAATTAGGTCTCGTTAATACTTACTTATTTACGTTATATATATAATACTAGCTGAATTACTCGTCGTTGCCGGGTTTAAGTATATAAATAAATAAATAAATTAATTAATTTATTTATTTAATTTTGTTAAATCTATTGAAATTTAAGTTAATTAAGATTTTTGAAATAATATTTTATACTTATTAATTTAGTTTTTAAGATAATGATTATTATCATAACGTATTCTATAAGTTATAGGTTTTTGCGGCAGAAGCTTTGTTCACGATAAATGTTAGCACTAAAGGTTCAAAATAAATGTTTTACTAATAGTTTTTTAATATGTTATCTACAAAACTTCTTTGTAGACAATGTTCTTCACTGATCTATTAGTAGGCGACAAAATCACCAAGCTATTGGGTGAGCTTACGCGTGAGCAAGCTACGTAGAACTGCCCGTGTGAAAAACAGTTTTCTCGTAAATCTATTCCTGCAAATTTAAGAGTTTGGTCTTGAGACTTGTTTATAGTCAATGCAAAACAGACTTTCAGGGGAAACTGTAATCGTTAAAATTCGAACGGATGATCATTCGGAATTAAAGAGATTCGTGGTACAAACACTGTTTCCCCTTTTGCACATCCTGTTAAAATTTTGGCTTCTACTATATTGCGATGTAAAGCTTTCACTTTAAGCCTGGTCCCATTGCACAGTTTAGGCGGTTTCAAATTTCGCAACAACATAATAGGTGTGCCCACACGCAGAATAAGCCTATGATATGGCATGCCCGGTGGTTTCAATGAATTTAAAAATTCAACCGGATAATTAGTTGCATCGTCCATGTTGACCACCGTATCTATCGAAGTATATACTTTGTCTTCCCCTTCAAAAGACATTAGCAGTGTATCATTGATAGGCGCCGCTTGGTCATTTTTTGGAGTGAGTATAGCACGTTCGCACAACCATTCCATAGGCTTATCATGAATATGAGCAATATCTGGATAAATTTTTGATATTAAATCCTGAACCGTTGTTACAACTGTGCACAAATTTTCTGGGATAGTTATCGTTTCATCAAACGATGGATAATCACCATTGCCAATTTCAAGTAAAAGATCTGCAAATCCACCAGCAAACTTTTCCTCTCCCAAGTGTACCCTCATATTTTTTGACAGTTTGAGTATATTAATCTTAGGCCATAAAGTAGATCTTTTAAGACATGACTTGACTTCATCAGTTCTGGTCCCTTTTGGTACTACTGGTAGAGTCTGCCTAAAGTCTCCAGCCAGTAAACCCGTTACACCACCCATTAACCTAACCTTTTATTTCCCCTTATATCCTTTAGAGATCTATTTAAAGCCTCAACACCACCCTTATGCGCCATTGTAATTTCGTCCCACACTATTAATTTTGTATCTTTTAAAACTTCTGCAAAATTACTTTGTTTTGATGTATTACAAAAGGGAGTGACCGAAGTTGTTAGATTGAGTGGTAATTTGAAAGTAGCATGAGCCGTTCGACCACCCTTGAGCAGTGTAGCTGCGATTCCAGAAGATGCTACAGTTAAGGCAGTTAAGTACTTCTAACTTTCGCTAAAATCAAATTGATTAAGAAAGTTTTTCCAGTTCCACCTGGAGCATCTAAAAAGTATATTCGACCCTCATTATTATTAACACTTGTAATAATTTAATTGTAAGCAAACTTTTGTTCGTCATTCAGAGATTCTTCGTTGTTTCTTACGACGTCTTCTAAAGCTACTAAGTCATAACTTGTTTCCTTGATATACTCTCTATTATCAAATTGTTCAGAGTTGCTTGGCTGAGGTAAGCCATATTCTTTAAGTGGCTGACCACCTAATGCTAACACGGCATCTTCTATTACCGATAAGCATTTGTTCAACACTACGTCCGCTAAGTGTTCTACATCCACGAAATCCTGTCGTTCTAATCGTATTTTAAAATCTTCAGATAGGTATTCTTTGAATTTGTCCCAAAGACATAAGGGATCTGTTACTTGGCAGAACACTAATATAATCGTAAATAGATCCCGTATCATATGCGGAGATTGGCAAAGTGCTGCCCCTTCTAGTGCTGCGTACAAATGTTCATCATCTTCAAGGAACCCTTAGAGCCTTACACGTGGATTTAAAAGTGGGATGTACTTGACCATTTACAGTTTTCAACGCTTCAAACGAAATCAGGCCCCGGATTACATGGAGAAGCATACGAAGGTGATAACATTATGTATTGTTCGGATGAACCGTATAAACTCTACCCAGAGCGTGCTCTCTTTTGATATCTGGCCAGCCAACAACGTTTACTCCTCTCTTCCTTCTTTGGAATTTTTTTTTGTCCCAAACGTAATATGCAAGTACTTCTGGGTAAAGCAATTTTTTTGCAAAGTCATCCACTTTACACAAATCAAAAAATGAGAGAAGTGTAGTTGTAGGAGGACTATTCACTCTGACATGTCGGTTTTGTTCATTAAAGTAAACCCTTTGTCCATTTTCAAAATGGACAGCAAGGTGAACAACGGTAGGTAAACGCTCGTAAATTGGAAATTCAAGGATTCGCCACACGGCTTATGATGAACTTATCGTTCACTTTCGTAAGTTTTTATTTCGTCTTTCTCATTTTCTAAGGCAAATGAAGCCTGGTCAGAGCCCTTATTTACGTATTTGCATACATATTTTATGAACTTCGCCGAACTGTAATATTCCACATTGACGTGAGCGTTACATGTTCTTAACAGTACTGGATTATAAGGAACTATCCAACGATTATCTATATCTACGCCTTTGATATTGACGAAAAATCCACCGCCATCGGTTGAACGTCTCTTGTACTTTAGATAACCGTCATCACCAGTTTGAGTTTCCTTAATGAGATTCTTGGGGTAATGTTTACTGCACGCGTTATCTTTCATACATGGTGAATTTCGATTAAAACAGCCATAAGGGCCATGAATCATATTACATTTAACGATTTCGTGAAGCTGAGGGTCACGTATGGGATCGGGTATATCAGCACAAATAACATTGTCGATTTGATCCGGAGTAATGTGATGCTAAAGCCATAAAAGAATATGAATATGTGATAGACCTCTCTTTTGCCATTCTGTTGAATACATCTCACTTCTCCAAATATTTTACTTTTTGTCAATAAGTTCATGATCTTTTTGACTTTTAACCGAAACACTCTTGCAATTACATCATGTCGATCATATGATCTTTGACCGGGAAATAAGAGCTCTTTTATCTCGTCCCAGCGAGGATTACATGTAAAAGTAATAAAAAGGTCAGGACGACCGTAATGTCTATCGTAGGTCATAGCATCTTGTGTTCTTTCGTACATGTACCTTGGCCCACCAGTAAAAGTTGACGGGAGTATAACCATTTGGCCTAACTGATAAGCTTCTATGTCTCGTCGTCCAATCGCATCTTTTAAATGAATTACTTTTAAAGCACGCAATTTGGCTTGGTTGTTTTTGATGTAATTTAGTCTCTGACCATTATTCTATATGAGTAAAAATTTGATGCAGAGACAGTTTTTTTAAGCGGTAACTTGGTTTTTGGATCGCGTTGTGGTATATTGATTGCATACCCATCATCCCCCCAACAAAACATTAAAGGATACTGCAGTGCGTCGTATGCTCGATGTATCTCATTGATACGGTGAAGTGAGTTACTTCGGTTTTCGAGGATGATGTCTCTTCGATCAAACTGCTGATCTACTATCACTAAAGCAACTTCATTTGCCGTTGGTGCATTATACCTGCCTCTATGTTCTTCTAGTGGTTTTTTATCTGCATGTATTACAACTTTAAATGACTCTGAAGGAGGTATTTTATCGATGGCACTTTTCAGATCTTTTATGTATGGGTTCACTTGATGTAGCATATCCTGCAGTTGTTTCATTAAATTGGGTTTTAAGTTAGGATATTTAGAACACCGAATATTTACTTCTCGTTCGTCATCACCGACAAAATAGATTTGAAGGTACTGTGCGCCCTACCCGGGTTCAGGTACTTCAAATTAAATGGTAAACCTGTCCTTTAACTTTAAAAGTCGGTAAGAAACCGTCTGCTGTTACCTGTTTACCACCAAATGACGTCATCTGAAATATATATTTTCGAATATTGTCAGATGAAGAATCTTTTAAAACATCAATTATGAAAAGTAAAGATTCTCCATGTAGGTTTATGCGAATTATTTGAAATCAATTATTGAATATATAATAATATTATTATTTATTTATTTGTTGTTTCTAGTTATAAGCAAAGTTACACATAATTATAAACAAACATCTACAAAGTCCAATACCAATGACAGAATAAAAAGTAAAAACAAGAATATTATAATAAGTTACGAGGGACGTCCAGAAAGTAAGGTTACAACATATGTTAAAAATTGAAAAATGGATATATTTAGATGAAATTTACAAAATAAGTGTCAAAACATGTCATTATTTCTCTACATAATCGCCATTAAGATCAATACATTTTTGAAGCCTAGGGACCAGTTTTTGTATACCCTCGTCGTATACCTTCCGCTCCACCTCCCGAAGCCAATTTTCGACAGCATCCTGGACCTCCTCGTCATTTGAAAATCGTTGTCCACCTAAAAACTCCTTCAATTTATTGAAAAGATGATAATCAGATGGTGCCAGGTCTGGGGAGTAGGGTGGGTGAGTCACAATATCCCACCCAAATGAAACAAGCAGGTCCTGAGTGAGACGGGCGGTATGCGGTCTCGCGTTGTCATGAAGGAGTGACACACCACGAGTCAGCATTCCTCTCCTTTTATCCTTGATTTTTTTTTTCAACTTTTTGAGTGTTTCACAGTATGCAGCTGCATTTATGGTGGTTCCTTTAGGCATAAAATCGACCAATAATAACCCTTTCCGGTCCCAAAAAACAGATGCCATGATCTTTCTCTCTGAAAATTGGACTTTGAATTTTTTGGTTGATGGTGAATGGGTATGGCGCCACTGTAGAGATTGCCTTTTTGACTCGGGAGTATAGTGACACACCCACGTTTCGTCACCAGTCACAATTGAGTCAAGAAAAGTTTCACCCTCGCTTTCATATCGTTCAAGAAATTCGCGTGCAGCCAAAACACGATTTTGACGATGTTCTGGAGTCAATATTTTTGGCACCCACCTTGCACACAACTTCCTATAACCAAGTTATTCTGATATGATTTCACCCAGGAGACTACGTGAGATGTGTGGGAAATTTTCACTAAGGGCGTCAAGAGTTACACGACGATCATCGCGAACTTTTTCTTCAACCTGCTGCAGAAGCTCATCTGAAATGACGGATGGTCTTCCACACCTTTCTTCGTCATGAGTGTCAGTACGGCCTTCTTTAAATAATCTAACCCACTTGGTAACATGCTGACGTGTCATAACCTCGGATCCATAGGTTTCCACAAGCTGGCGATGAATACTGGCCGCGGATTCGTTACGCAAAGTAAGGAATCGAATAACAGAGCGTATCTCACACCTACGGTAGGTGGAGCGATTGGAGGACGAACTGTTTGACTGTTGTGACGACATTTCGTAACGGACTGAGGCGTTTGAATATTTGTTTTGATAGTTAGAAAATTCTCTACATGACAGTGGTGACAACTTTGAAAAACAAAATTCCCTTCGTTCTACACAGCCCTTGTAACCTTACTTTCTGGACGTCCCTCGTATATTCACGGCCTTATAAGATCTACTAAGCCCGTGGTTATATATACTAGTTAACTTTTAACATACAAAAATATCTGATTTTCTATAGTGATATTTTAGTGACTTTTCAATTGTATTATTATAGGTTGTACACTATTACAAACAATAATTGACAGTGGTTCTCGAAAATGTAGTAATTCAGCAGTTGATAATGGTTATTTTATAGCGTAATAGGTATATCAATACCCACTAGCAATTAGAACTTGATTACTTTAAACTTCAAACTTGTTATAGGTACTCAAAAAATATTGAAGTCTATACTAAGAAATATGGTATATATTCAAACTGACATTAAACATCTAAGTATGCAACAAAAAGAAATTTTATCTAAATTAGATAATAAATCAATGTTAAAAAACAGCATTAAGTGTTCATCTAACAATGAATTTTTAGACTACTTCAACTGGCCAATAAACGATCTTGGATATCTTGAAGTTATTGAAGAAAAAAAAAGAGATAAAGATATGTATAACTATTTGGTATGCAAATAATTCATTTAAATTTTTTATACATAAAAATAAACAATGAAATATTTGTTTTAGGTAAATGATTTGTCACATTTGGGAGGAAATTCTATAAAAGCTATTATAAAAAGAATAGTTTATAAATTATTTACTGATGTCATACTATCCAATTTTTCATTTACTGGCAAAAAGGGAAAACAGAAGTTTTGTAAATTAAATTTATGTTCAGTTATTTTTGATAAGAATAATACCGTTAAGTATCTAATTATTAATATATAATATAATTTGAACTAAACATTAAAATCTATTAATGCAACACCACTGATGATGAGGTAGCAGTTCTAGATTATAACTTAACTTACAGATAATTGTAATTGCTTATAGATGCTGTTAAAAATCAAAACAAAGTAAAGAACGTCGACCAAAATGAAATGGAGAAACGATTAAAATACCACTTAGCACAAGCTCCATTTAGTGTAAAAAGATTAAATGACAAAATAATTGAAAATATATAATTAGTTGTTTATCAGTATTTTTTTTAATAAATTTTTTTTTCATTGATCTTATAATTTTATATTAGCAACAAATATACCATAAGTTACAGTTTTTTCTTTTTTTCTTTTTATATTATTATAATTTTATTATATTCATGAGTATATAATTAATATATAATAAATTGTTCATACATCAAAGTAATATAATTGTATATTCCTAAATCCAACTCTTCAATTTTCTAGTAAAATATTTATTTATAATATTATAATGTATTAGTGTTCAGTATGGTGGGGGGGGGGTTATACAAATCTTAATAAATGGTGGATACTGTATAATAATAATAACGATGAAAAAAATAATTTCCAAGTGCATAATACGAGACAAATTTTTGACAAATTTAAACTTTAATTAAGCTTTAGTAAACATTTATTCAAAGATTTTTAAATGTTGATTTAATATTTCTTTATTCAATAGGCTTTTATTAAATATTTCTATACTGTGTGGGTAGTGGTATAATGTAAATCACGGGAAAGCGTTTGCTAAACGAGGTGTGTGCGGTAGGACGCGGATCACAAGACTAGTTAGCCTAGGTCCGGTTCGCGGTGTCGGCGGCTCGGTTTGTCCGCATGCGGTTATCGCACGTCGGTGTCGTCCGTCGTCATCTGGCGGTTGGTAAGAAAAGTAATTAGCGGTATTCCGCGTAAATGCCGTTTGAATTCAAATGGCTATTACGCGGGGCCGCGTCAAATGAACACTTGATAAGTTTAAATTAAAAGTTTATTTACTTAGACAAGAGTTTAGCTAGCCCGATAAGTCGTTAAGTTAAAACAACTATATTGGTCTGAGCGTTATTATGGTCAAATAATGTCTGATTAGTATTAACAACTACGTTCCTTTTTATACAGAATCAAAAACATAGGGCGTATTTACCTCGCTTTCTTTTTATTAATCAAAAAAATAGATGCTTAGCTTATTTTGGTTCCTACACATTCGTGAAGGCTGGAACCTAACCAAGAACTCGTTGTTAGTTTAAAATAAAAATAATACAATCTAAAATAATATGATGATATCCCATCACCTACAATAATAAAATGTAATTTCAATATTTCACATTCGCTCGGGCTGAATAACAACATAAAGATTCGGGTTACTACAGAGTGCTCAAAGATATCAAGACAAAAAAGTTTTTTAAAAGTTCTTTTAAACTGAATGCATGTAGGATTTATGCAATTTCCATTTTGAATTCTTACAGTTCCAAAAAAATTTTCTAATTTGTCTTGATTTAACCTATTAGTACATATTGGATAAATTTTGGAATCGCTGCTATTTGTTAAATTTTGATGAAGACAATTTAATCCAGCGGTTAATATTAACCAGCCATTAATATATTTTAAATTACAGTGTCTAGCTGTATTGACCCACTCATTTTTTTTTAGCATCAAATTTTTGAATTTCTAAATTTTCAAAATAATTAAACATTAACTTTAAAGAATATTTCTGATAAGAAGAGTACGAAAATGGCAATGAATAACGTTTTGATCCCTCATGGTTAGAAACTTCAGTAGAATTGGAATGAGAATTAAATATATCAAACAGTTTATTCATGGAATCTAAGAAATCAATTGTATCGAAAAAAGGTAGTCATCCCTGCAACTACTGTATGGCTAAAAACATAACATGCAAATTTGACTCTCATTTTTTGAAAACTATTAGGATTTAAATGAACATCTATTAATTTAGGTGTCAATCAATGTTGTTTACTTTTATCTGAATCATAAAAATTTGTAAGATGAATTTTTTCTGCTATTTTGTTTTGAGATTTGAAACGGCAATTGAAAAAGTTATTTTTAGTTTCCTTTAACAAATGAAGTGGATCAAACATGTAAACAATTTCTTTGTCTCCAACATTAAAGTAGGTCTGGGGGGGGGGGGGTAATGCCTTGTTGATTTACAAAGCGCTTGAAATTTGAACCTAAATTAGAGATCATAACTATTACATTAAAAGAAATATTGGACAATTTTTGAATAGTTTGGAAGATTATAGCTTGCAGATCATATCCAGTAAAAGTAGTAGAGACAAAAAATATTCTTAGGTTATTTCCAAGAACTATGTAGACCACTGATTATAATGACCATAACTTATATAGTAACATCGCAAGTTTTAATGTATCCTGTATTATGAAAACCTATTATTTCATCTTTTTTGAAATCAAAGAAAAGAAAAGATTTAAACGGCATTTTATCTACATACAAGACACATTCTTTAGACTTAGCTGTCATGGAGTTTGCTTTTACTGCTAGAAATTTTAACAAAAATTCATTCAAACCAAGATTAATCTTCTAATTCTCTGTAGTTTTTTGCATAGTTCTAACAGAAGGCAAACTCTAGGATTTCCGTAAAAATGTATAAGCTTTAGGACCCATAAAATGTATCATGAGCGCAAATTGTTTTGTCTCATAAGAAAACCTATGCCCACTGGGATCTTGCAATGTTAGTTTTGACTGGACTTCAACAAAATTAGCAAAACCTTTATTTAGAAAATTGTCGCACATTAAATGAAAAAACTGTAATGTTTAAAACATTTTTTCTTTGTCAGAAAAAAACTTTTTAACTGTAAGAAACTTTTCATGAAGATCATTAAATTTATTCTTTTTGATACTTAGCAGTTAGCAGTTAATTAAGTATGGTCAATTGTATCTTTATCTATTTAATACTGATACAGTATCAATATTAATATACTTTTCAATATTAATTAACCCTAAACCACTAAATCTTTCATGGAGCATTGTTGATCACATCCGTGTTTTCAATCTCCGAACACACGGGCGGTAAAGTCATGATGCGCTGTTTTCGAAACATTGCCCGATATGTATGTTCCCAATATTTCAAAAATCAATTAACTCTATAATTAAAATGTAAAAAAAATTTATATTGACCAAATTGTACACTTTTACAATCACAGGGAGGAAGTAGTCGAAAACAAAATTTGTATACGAGTAAATATTGGAGGGGGCTTAGTCTAAATTTAGCTACCACTTTGGAGTCGACCGACTTGAAGATGTCAATTTCTCGACTTAACCACTTGATGATTCTCGAACAATATTCGGAATTTTGCAATAATTGGAGCAAAACCTCCCAAAGTTTCGTTTTGGAACCTGTGTACGAAAACAGCACTCCGTTAATATATAATATAATAACATAACATTATAACTACACGCGATAAATCATATATAATAAATACAAAAAGAATTGTGAGTGATTCGATCGTTACAAAATAATTGGTTACTTTACGGTTCTTCTACTTGGGTCCCGTGACCGGACAGGACTGCTCTTGGACGGCTCCTGGGGAACTGGCTGCTGACGGCCGTCCGACACTGTCATACTTCTTGGGCTTCTTATTGCTTCCGTTCTTGTTTCTGACTTTTTTCTGGTGGTACATGGCCGCGGCCGTGGTGGGCGCGCCAAACAATAAATTAAAATTTGTTTTTCTATTATAACTTTAACAGATTCCTCAGTTTTCTTATGTTTTGTTTTAAAATATGTCAGAGTAACTTCATCGCTATGTATATGCCATGCCTTTGGTACTAGTAATTTTCAACCATGTTATGAAATTAAGTTTTTTTTTTTTATATATAAAAAATTATATTATTATATTTTTTTATAAAAACTTACAACGTAGAAAAACATTTTAAAAATATATGCATACAGGAACACGTTTTAAAAAAAAAATTAAAAAAATAACTTTTCAACATAGAGTAATTATTTTTTATCTCAAAACTGTCCCATTGTTCACCCCATCCAAAACAACTTCCAGAAAAAAAAAACTTTTAAACTGAAGGTTTAAAAAACAAAAAAACCTCAAAACCGTTTCTATTCGCCCCATTTTGCGGTACAAGTGGACAAAATCGGTGTAATTAAAATATATAATATAAAAATATTATATTGTTTATTGCATTATAATAATAATTACATATGTAGGTACTATTTTATTTCATTTTATTATTTTAGACTTTTTTAATAAATTGACTTTTTCGTAGTGTACGCAGTTTTTTATCGGGAAGTATTTTTCTATGATTGCGTTTAATTTTTTTTTTTTTTAGAATTATTTCGTCGTAAGATATCTATGAGTATTGGGTATTAACTTTAGAAAATGTTTTAAATATATTTTCAAACTCAGAAAAACTCTAAAATCACTCAGGAGAATTGATACCTAGTATCAGTTATTAGTATTTACCACTTGAATATAAAAAAAAAATCACATCTACTAAAAATTCTGTAAGTTACAAATTCTAATTTTGTTATAATGTAATATAAAGTACCTATATCGAGTATAATATAATATAATAATAACATAGCGTCGTCAATTCCATAGGTATTGATAATAAAATTTAATAATAAAATAATACTATATATTAATTAACTAAAAAAAAATTATACATACCTAATTATAAAACTACAAATATTATTTAGCTTACTCATAGCTAAGCAATTATTAACTAAATTATCTATTAATCATTTTAATAAAACTGTAAAATAATGACCTAGCCCAGTGGTTCCCAAACTTTTTTAGCTCACGGCGCCCTTTTTGAACTAAACTTTTCTCAAGGCGCCCTTCCCAAGACACAGCATGACTAATCATAAAAAATGAATAAAAAACAAATAAAAACCAGACAATTTTTTAATTATAATACAAGAATATTTATTTAATTTTAGTTTTATACTTTTTACACATTTTAATTATTTTTGAAGATTTACATTTACATTTATATTTAGAGGTCGAAATAGATATAAAATTAATGTGATGGATGTGCTTGCATATCACTGCACATTTTTTCAAACCTTGGAATCAAACAAGACACAGCTACTCTTATTTCTTTTTCAACATTGATTTTGGTTCGATACTTGCTTTTTATTACAGCAACCGCCGAAAACCCAGCTTCACACAAATATGATGTCGAAAACGGAATTAAAATACGTTGAGCCTTATCACTTAAAAGAGGATATTCATCTTTTATAGAAATCCAAAATTTGGTTAAATCCATACTGCTAAATTTAGTCTTCAAACTATTGTCGCAAGACAACTCGATAAGACTCTCTTCTTCGGTAGAAGTAAACTCAAATGGAACAGTGGAGTTGAATGGATCTTGAATCCAAGAAAATTTATCGATATTTTCATTTTGAAAGTATTTTTCAAACCAAATGATGAGTTGTGATAGGTGATCTACAAAAATAGACTTCATATCTTGAGAGATTTCAACTCCGTTAGAGGTCGAAAACAGCTGCAAAGTTAAAAAAGAATCCTTACTCGTGCCTTCATTCATTTTTCTTCTCCATAATTTGAGTTTTTTAATAAAAGCTGAAATTTTTTCCAATGACTTCAAAAGGTGCATATTTTTTCCTTGCAAAGAGGTATTCAGTGCATTCAGCTTATCAAAAATGTCACATAAATATGCCAATTTTATTAAAAGTTCTTTATTGGAAAATTCACTGGCATGTTTATGTCCTTGTTCTTTAATAAATACATAAATATCCTCTCGTAGTTCAAACGTACGTAATATCATATTACCGCGCGACAACCATCGTGCGCTGCTATAGTACAGCAAACTTGTGTGTTCAGCTCCCATATCTTCACATAGTTTTTTGAAAAATCTCGATTTCAGTGGACGAGTTTTTATATAATTGACCACATTCACTACACATTCTAAGACTTGGTTCAGTTCAGGACTCAGATATTTTAATGCAAGTGCTTCTCTATGAATAATACAATGAGTCCACAGTGCATCAGGAGCTTTGTTTTGAATAAGCGCCTGTAATCCTCCATAGCAGCCAGACATAGAACGAGCGCCATCAGTACAGACACCAACACACTTAGTCCAATTTACACTATTTTCAGACATAAAATTATCAAGAATCTCGAATAAGTTCTGAGCTTTGGCACCAGCTGTAATATTTTTACAAAAGAGTAAGTCTTCTACCATGTCATCATTATCTATAAACTTTATGTAGCATATCAAATGAGCATCCTTATTAATATCCGTAGCCTCATCCAGCTGTAACCCAAATGCCTTTTCTTTAAGTTTTTCTATCAACTGATCATTGAGATCATCTGCCATATGGTGAATTCGGCGACTAATTGTATTATTAGACAACGGCACTTTTGAAAGTAATTTCCCAGCCGATTCACCAATCATAATGTTTACCATATCTAAAGCAGCTGGTAGGATAAGCTCTTCTGCAATTGTATGAGGTTTCTTACATTTTGCGATTCTAAAAGCAACTTTATAAGAGGCTATCAATGCATTGTTTGGTATTGATGCATTCTTAAAAAATGTACTTTTTTCCTGTTTTAGTTCTTTCCTCTTTCTATCAAAGTAATCGCGAGATTTTCCAACCGCATACTTATGATTCGTTTCCAAATGGCGATTCAATTTGCTCGGCAACATGCATTCTGATGCTAAAACTGTCATACACAATACACATAATGGTCTTTCTTCACCATTCACTTCTGTCGAAGTAAAACCAAATTCCAAGTAACTATCATCATACTTTCGATATTTTCGATTTTTACAGTCGGGCTGTTACTGGTTGAGGGTATACTTTCCTCCTCTTCACAACGTTTATGACTGTTCAATAAAAATCGATCCATGATAAAGTCTCAAAATTAACAAAATTTCTATATAAAGACGACGAACACGATAGAGCAACACACTACGCGAGACTGGCGGTCATACTAATCCGAAAACAAATTTTATCAAACACGTCTCATAAAGTCATGACTATGGTCTAAAAATAAATTTAAACTCATTAATGGTGGTGAGGATAATGCGACAGAACCGATAACGATAAACAGTTTATCAATTGTGTGAAGTCGGAGACATAAAAATTATTTTTCTCTACCGATATTATAGGTTTTGTCGCATTATCCTCCCCGCCGTCATCGAGTTAAAATTTATTTTTAGACCAGGTAAATTTCTATGGCGATGCGGCGCCCCTGAAAAGACATCGCGGCGCACAGTTTGGGAAACGCTGACCTAGCCGTTAAAGCCTTAAACTTATTAAAAAAATTTAAAATAGTAACATAATATAATATTTACCATTCAAGATTCAACTGTGAATGATCGAATGAGTGCGTTCTATAATTCCGTAGTCAACAAAAACTGTTATTTTTTCTGTGATATCTAGAATATGCAAATAGGAAATCATAATAACTAAATAATATATGCACTTATATTAATTATAAATTAAAAAAATACTTACTGGTTTAAAAAATATCATACTAAAAACACGAATATTAAATACACAGTAGAGTACTGTATTCAGTTTACAAACTAAAATAACTGGTAGTCTCACTGTGGTCTGTGACTATACAAAATCACAAATGACAAATTATAAAAATCGTTTTCTTACAATGCATGAAAATTACTAAACTGATAATTTGGAGACCTCTGGACTTAAGGTACCGGTTTATAACAGACTTATTAATCATTATAGGCTATTACAATAGTCCTACTTCTTTAGTCCTTACCACACACGTGCAGTATTTTTCTATTGTATTCCAAAAAATGTCATCATTTTACCTGGGCATCAAAACAGATAAGGTGAAAACTATACTACGGCATTGCAGGCGGGAGTTCAGTAGAGGCATAGATCAATTGCACCTAACACAAAATTTTCGTTTATTAGCAGTAAAAATAAAAATCACTACCGCGTTATGTTTTAATTAAAAAAACAAATTATTTTTTCACTTATACCATGAATACACTTCTTAGATAGCGAGTACCAAGTTTTGTGAGGATAGGATAATTTGGTAAAAAGTTATAAGGTTGTACCTTGCAAGGTACACTGGTAGTCATTATAATAAAAATTCATATTTACAAATATCCTTTTTGTATAATGAAGTTCTAGAAATATAATATAAAGTACAACAAAACTACTATTTTTTTTTATGAAATTTAGCAAAACAATTTTTAGAGTTAACGACAAAACAAAGATGTATATTACATTTTTCGCACATTACGTGAGTTTTACCGTTACAATTCTCCATTTTGCACCTCTGTTTTTCTCCAGAAGTTGGCAAATGGCTTATGTTATCATAACGAGTTTCTTGTTACGGCTTTGATTCTTTTGCCGTTTTCTTTTTTGAAGGAGGTGAAGGCGATGGCGTTGAAGCGCTAGTTGGTCGTCCTCGAGGTCGCTTTATATTGTCGGATCTTCCCAAATTTATAAGATTGCCTGCAAGCCTCATTTTAAAATGCAATATATCCATTTGCTTTTTCTTTTCAATACCCAACAAATTACAATATTGTAAATACTCCAATCACAAATTGTAGATCGCCATGTCAATTGAATGAAAACCCATACATAACGTCAATTTTTTCGATTTTAAGAAAATTCTGTAGTATACTATCAATTGATCTATTTTATCCACACTGCCCATGCTCTTATTATAAAGTTTTATTACCTCCGGACGTTCAACTGTATCATATTTTTTGCTTTTCTTATCCCACCGTTCGACATAGTCTACATTTCCAGATGCAATAAAATTCGAGGCCATGTGAACAGATTTACTGTTATACCATTTTAACAGTGCGATGGTATTTTTGTCATTTCGAATTTCGTGTGTTGCCCCTTTTCCTATAGAAGCAAGCACTTTATCGTCCATAAACGGGGGCTTAGAAAATCTATCCACTAGTATGGTCGACGCTGCAAATATTTTCATCTTATGTAATTCATTTGGGACTTGTTCGTCATCACTGTCGTCTAACGTATCTAACTCAGAATTGTAACCATCTAGCAGTACATAAATCTCGTGAGGTTTTAATTTATTAGCCATAGTTACAATTAAAAATAAACAATAGAATAATTTTACAAAATACTGTAGACGAAAACGTTCCTCGACGACAGACACCGTGTAAATAAAAATGTTTTGAATTATAAATAACAACAGACACAATTATAAATGAGTCAGTGTGTAAAAAAAAATATCAACATCGATAATATTTTTTACTGTGAGGATAAGTAAATATGAGTAGGAGAGATATTTCTATAAATAATATCGATTGAACCATTTGAATCGTAGAGTAATAATATGAATAATTTGTATTGGTAGTGTAGTTAATTAAATCGACTACTCGTGGGCATTTCAATACTCACTAACTGTTTGACTTGCACCCGCACCATCTAGGGGTCCGATTTTTATTTCATTTTACTGTCAAGATACTACGTTATCACTACAAATTATTTTGACGACATACAATCACTTAGCTTAGTGCCACATTACATCAAAAGATGTATAGTCAGAAAAAAAATAAAAACAAGAAAACTTGCATTTTATTTTTACGTTTAAATTTTAAATAATATATTATTGAAACTTAACAGTATTAATTAAACTTATACTCTAAATATATACGTTACGCTACAATATTTTTCAAACTTCAGATTTTTATCTATATTAACTGTGCCGTTATCACACATCTAATTGTATGTACCTTGGAGTACCCAAGGGTAGTGAAAAGGATACCAATTTCACTTGTATAACACATACTAAAATGGCTGAAAATTAAAACTTATTTATTAATTGATTACTGGTTAAAGTGGCTAGGTATAATATATTTTATAACAGTATCGGGAATTTTATGAAACAAATTATAATATAACTGGTATTTAATTTTGAATAATTGACAATCAAAATATAACTTGTAAAATGCAAAAATTATGTATTTATTTATATTATATTATATTATGTATAAATGTTCACAAAAAAAAATCGGTTAGTGTTTTCATTTATTATATAACTAGCTGACCCGACACGGCGTTCACCGTGTGTTACTTTCTTTTTTTACATTTTCGTATGTTATGTGTTAGTTTTTAATTTAATTGTATTGATAGTGCTAATATTACGTCGAATTCACAATTTAGTTTTATGTGTGTGGGTGTTTTAATTGTTATAGCACTATTAGCTTCATTGGAAACATACATTTATAGGCCGTGAATATTATTATATTTTTTTTTATTATTATTAGCACCTACTTATATACTACATGGGTTGTTCTTCCACTTGCGGCAAGAATAACTAAATGTAAATGTATCAACACATAAATCAGGTTGTTATAGTAAAAATTTCATAAACAAAAATTATAAACGTGAAATTCCATCGTAAATCACAAAATCCCCGTTTGAGCAACCCTTTAAAATGCGAAATTTGAAAAATCCTTTCTTACTGCACCTCTACATTGCTCAAGGAACCTCTGTACAAAATATGAAGTCTCTACACCCAGCGGTTTGATCTAGGCGTTGATGAGTGAATCGGAGTGGTCTCCTATATGTATAAAAACAATTTTTT
This sequence comes from Aphis glycines, assembly GCA_009761285.1. NCBI lineage: Eukaryota > Metazoa > Arthropoda > Insecta > Hemiptera > Aphididae > Aphis > Aphis glycines. Next base: position 662,619 of record VYZN01000072.1, read on the forward strand.
TTCTTTTTTAAGGCTGAGATCATCGACGACCCGGGCGAGCGGGCGGCCGTGGTGGCCTTGTCCAGGAATTCGTACGACTGGGGCGAGCGGACAGGCCACCCCGTGCTCTGGCCCATCGACCCGGTCTGGCTTAAGCTCATGCTCAACTACTTCGTGTTATTATATCAGGTGTGCCAGCAGCGCCGGCAGGGCCTCGACGTGGCCAAGCGCGCGTACCACGAAGCCGTGGCCGAGATCGACGCCATCGACGATACTATGTACGACGACTCGAAGCTCATCCTGCGGAACATCCGCGACAACCTGAACATATGGATCCAAGAGAACTAACCCCGCAGACCCCTCCGCAATTTCTTTTTGTTTTCGTTTTTTAGCTGCCCCACTAGTACTGCTCAACATTTTTAGTCTAAAATATAATACCTATAATAAATATTTATAATTTTGTACGCGCAATGTATATATAAATTATAATATGAAATAAATTTAGGTAATTTCAAAAATGGTTATTGCAATAAATACGTAAATATTATGACTAAAATAAACTATAACGGTCAAAAACTATATTTCTTTATTCAAGAAATTATTTATTAAATTTTTGGGAAAAAAATTGTAAAAAAGTTCAATAGCGTCGTCCGAATTATAATAGAATTATATTATATCAGAATATTTGTTTCTACCTTATCTCTATTCTATAATAAAAAGAATAAAATTTACCACTCCAGTGGTTGAATTCTAAATGTAGGATTTATAATTTTCAGAAATTAGCAATAACAATAACTACAATATGTAATATATTATATTATATTATATTATCTGTATAGCTAAAAAATAGTCTTATGTTTTTAAATTGAATTATATAAAAAAATTTCTTCCGGAGGAACATCGGGCAGCTAAAATAATACCCATTATTTTAATATTCATTGTGAGCATTGTCACAGATATTAGATTCTGAACGGAGTGATGAATGTATTGATTTTACAATGATGTGTGTTTTTTTTTTTTTTGTGTCTGTCGACAACATTTGGAGCAGTAAAAATGCTTCGATTTTTGACTTCAGCCCCTCTTTGAAAAGGAAATTGAATCTAGTTGGTACTTTGGGGGGTCAAAAGTTAAAAATTTTCAATATTTTTGAAATGAATCGAGAAAAACCCCAAAAAAATGAGGGAAAAACGGGATTTTTTACGCAAAACCAGTTTACGTCAAAATCGAATTTTTTATTTTGCTATAACTCAAAAACTAATCACTGAAAATACTTGAAATTTTCACCAAATGTTAATGTCAGTAGTATCTGTATATAGTTAAATTTTCAAAAAATTTTGACTTTTTTTGAGTTATTTATAGACCACTGAAATTTTCGATTTTTTTGAGAAATTTTTTTTAAAGTGTCGATAAAAAATTTTTGGATGACCAAAAAGTTTTGAAAATTTAATACAAGGTTCCTTATGAAATGTTTTTATTGTAGCTAAAAAAAATTAAAAATCGTTAGTCACAATTTTTTTTTATAAGAGTTTATAGTTCAAATTTTTACGAAATCTGTCAAAAACGCGAAAATTCGCAAATAATTTTGAAGTTGAAAAATCATAAAATTTTTTTCTTTTATAGCTAAGTTTTGAAAATTTGGTACAAGGTTCTCCATTAATTTTTCTTCAAATATCTGTAAAAAAAACTCTACCGGATTCAGACAAAAAATTTTTATGAGTGTTTGAAATTTAAATTTTTACAAAACCGCGTTAAATAACGGTTTAGCCTCAAACGATTTTTGATATTTGTTATTATTCAAAAAGTATAAGTCGTAGATACTTGAAAAATTTACCAGTTATTTAAATTGGCGTTTTCTTTACATGATTTAATTTTCAAAATATTTTGAGTTTTTTTGAGCTATTTATAGACAACTGAAATTTTCAATTTTTCTGAAAAATTTTTTTTGAAGTGTCGATAAAATTTTTTTGACCCTATCAAAATACTTGTAAATTTTATACAAAGTTCCTCATATGTTATTCTTATAGTGATTAAAAAATTATAAGAATACATAGGCACAATTTTTTTTTATTAGCATTTAAAGTTCAAATTTTGACAAAAATTCGTCAAAATCATGAATATTTGCAAATTATTTTGTAGTTCAAAATTCATAAAATTGTTTGTATTTATATCTAACGTTAAAAAATTCAACACTAAGTTTTCCATAAGTTTTGCTTCAAAAAGCTATAGATAAAATTTTAAGCGTCATTATAGGAAAAATATTTTGAGCGTTTGAGTTTTTAATTTTTATGAAATCAGAATATTTGTTTCAAAATAGAATATATGACAATATTTAATTATAATATATTCTAGACTGACAAATCATCTCCGTTCAGAATCGTTTTTCGTATACAATGATACAATATCATTGCATTCAAATTTAATCTACCCTAGTCCGAGGTCCACCCCACCCCTTAATGTACAGCAGAGCGGTACCCACTTGCCGACTTTTTATTTTAGTTTTGACTGATGTACTCACCAAAATCAGGCAAAAACAAAAGTAGGTACCATTTTAATAATTATAAATAACAATTTTATAACACATTAAATTATTACAATAAATAAGAATAAATAAAATTACACAATAGATAATTAAATATGATATATTATATATTTATAAGTAAATAATAACATATGCTTAGAAATAAGGCTATAGAAGAGAAAAATCTATTTGATTGATAATATAATACGTTCTCTTAGAATACATGATTACACTAATAATTTTTTTTTTTGTCAAGTATATTTATAAAATATAAATCATGTTTGCTAATAATTAATTTTGGAGGGTATTTTTAATAGTCAGATACTTGATTTGTTTTAATTTATCACCTATGATTTAATTGTTTTTTTATTCTTAAATTGAATAAATAAAATTATTGTAAGTTTTTTTTTTAATTTTTCTAAAATGGAAAATGGAAAAAAAATATAGATATCTAACGAATACTTTTTATTTTTATCTAAGAAGAGTATGAATATTTTACTAAACAATGTATTTCTTATACTACAAAAAGTAACTTTAAACTTAAAAACACAGTTAAAACCATTAAGGCATAATCAGAAAAATATTATTCTTAAATACTGAATTATTAAATAATTATTAGGTAGTCACATATTATACTGATATACTACATCATAAATAAATAATACAAATTAATATTAATTTAATTTAACACAATATAGTAAGTATAAAATATTTTAGAAATATTAAATAAAATATTAAATAGGAGCTATCTTCATAGACATGGTATTGTAATTGTAAAGTGTGAAAAAGATATTACTTAATCAAATGATGTCCAATCAACAAAAACAATAGACCTAAACCCTAATCTATAAATAGATGATTATTTTTTGTCAAAACTAAGTGCTTGTACAAGAGGAACTTAATATCATAGACAAACAATATATACCATTATTATCAGCCAACATCGTAAATAAGTTAACAATAATAATAATAAAATATATATATGTATATAATTTTATGATAGCTGTCAGCACTTCGATCTTAAAAAAACTATTATGTTTAGTGAACAAACACAATTTCAAAACTTTACGTACCTAAAGAATTTCACCACAGAATAACAGGTGCACTTGTTCATGAACGATGTGCATACAATAGGTATCGTTTTTACTTCTTCGTATATATAATATTATATGAATATTATCAATGTTCAATGTACTGAGATAGTGAAACACATGTATTATGAATTTAATAATTAATGCTTAATGTACAGTGGTGTATGCTGTATGCGTTAAATAAATTGTACTCATGTAATAACATTATTATAAAACGTCACAGTACAATTCTATGAATCCGTCGATGTGCATAAACGCTATTAACACTGTTCAAACTTGTATACAATAACAATAACAATAATTGTAAATGTATAAACACACATTTCTGCATCATGCGTATTACACCATGTGAAGATAATCGGTCCATGATCCAAGAGTTCATATTACCCATATTATTATATATTTTACATGCGACCGTGACAATAACGCACATGACGTCCGCCGAAAAGCAGAGTGTTGAAACCCATTAAAATAAAAAATACTCTAGTCCTGCAAAATAGTAAGCGACAGTTGTGTGTTTGTGGCGCGCTAATCGAAATATCACGGATTTAATGTACGGTAATCGGTTAGTTAATCAGTATAATGAGACATTAATAACCTCGTAAAATAACAATAATAATTAGACATTAATACCTTCGTAAAATAACAATAATGCTACTGTTTTTTGTTTGTTTGTTTTTTAGACACGTCTTACGTGCGGACAGTGGCTAATTGGAGCGAGGCACGTTTTGAAAAGTTTCGGATTGCCAATCTATTATATTTACCAGCCTTTTTTAAGGTAAGCATTTGTTTTACTGTTAATTAATAAAAGTCTACAACGCGTACGGAACACTGCTTCAAATTCATTACACTGTTTTTGGTGATGATACACTAATATTAGCCGCGAAAAGGTAAAATGGTAAAAATAATAGATAGATATTATATAGTATTATTTAGTAGATTTAGTAGAAAAAAAATGTATAAGTTGAGACCAGAACAATAATTGTTATTGTTCAAAAAGTGTAAGTCGTAGATAATTGAAAATTTCACCAGTTTCTTAGATTGGCATATTTTTTACATAATTTAATCTTCAAAATATTCGCCTATTTTAAGGCTTTTTATAGGCTTTTGAATTTTTTTGTTTTTGTTTAGTTTTTTTTTTTTGATAAATATCGATGAAATTTATTTGGCAATTTAATTCAAAATTTCTCAGAAGTTATTCTTATTGTAGTTAAAAAATTATAAGAATATCTACATAGGTACAATATTTCATATTGTTAAGTTTTGAATTTTCCAGTACCTATTATAGATATTAGTTCTATAATAAAAAATTAGAAACATCTTCAGTCTAAAAATATTAATCTAAAAATAAAATAAATTCTGAGCCAATCACTTATTTCGGTTCTTGTTTTATGGGCACGTATCAGTTCAATTGATTTTTATTGTTCATTTTGAAGTTGTATTAACCACTAGCAATTCAATGATTTTGAAACTAGATTGTTATTCGACTAATTAAATTCTGCACACATAACACATGTGTCTTGTGTTACAATACAATGCAGGCAGTAAATTAATTCTATCATGCAGTACAAACAAAAGTAGACAACTACACAAGTATAAATGATTAAAAAAAAACAATTTTAAGACCTAGTTAAATAAATAATTTTTAAGACGTTAATAAAAATACTTTAAATTTGTTTATCTTTATCTTAAACAAATACTATTAAAACCTTCAAAAATGTATATCGCTATACTAATATACTCCACAAAGGAATGAGTAGTATTAGTAGAGAGGTACGGTCATCACGTCATATCGATAAATAAAATAAATGATGGGTTTTAAGAAATATCTTTTCAGAATAATTTAAACAGTTTTATTAACATTGAAGTACAAATTACTTCGACTGTTATTATATTAATTATATTATTTAATGAACGAAATCGTGTGCACCTATAACTTTTTTTCGTGTGAAATAATTAAAAAATTAAATATAAGTAATTTATATTAGCAAATATTTTAATATTTTTAGGTATGTACTTCAGTATAAATATATTTAAATATATTAGTTTAATTAATTGACAAAGAAGAAGTCGTATCTTATGTTTTTTTTCGCATGTTGTCTTGCGCATATCATCATATCAAATTATACGTTGAACAATTCCAATTTTGTGTTTAGCTTATTAAATATTATAGTGAAAATAATCTATTATCAAACTTAAAGAAGAAAACATTAATTATATCCTCAAGTTGACTTTTACGATATTTAATTTTTATGTGAGTTTTAAGAATGTAAAATATTAATATTTAAAAATGATCATAAATTAGTTTATACAATTATTTTTGTAAATGATAAAATTTTTAAAATATTTTAAATTTATTTGAGTTATTTACAGACATTTGAAATTTTTTTAGTCTTATTTTTAAAATGTCGATACAATTTTTTGCCATTCAAAAAGTTATAAAACGTATTATTGATTCTAAAATATTTTCATTAACTCTTCAGGTGAAATTATTGATTATTTATCTTAGATTTTTTAATTAACTATTGTTTTATTAATTGAAGTACTTTCATTTGCTTAAAAACTATATATCTTGTTAAATCTACAAAAAATCATTATAAACTATAATGAAATATAAACATATTTGTTAATTTAATCAATGAATTAATACTATACCTATGTTAAAATCTCAAATGATCGATTGGCTGAGGATTAATTCATATTAGGTATTAATCGTTTGGTTAATTCTAAAGGATGTGTTTATTATTTATAAGTAGGATAAATTATGTTTTTTAACACCCAAGAAAATTTTATATAAAAATGAATTAACGGCATAAATACCTACTCTACTAACAATCCTAAAAATAAAAATAAACTAGAAATGAAAATGTATATGATTAAAAGTTGTAGTAGGTACTATAAGTATACATATTTAATACATGTATAATATAAATAGAGTATATTTCCAGAAAGCTCGGAAAAATAACGCAAAGTGTCTTGTAATTCTTTGATTGTAAATAATCGTTATTTTACAACTGGATTTTGGATTTCGTAAATATTAAAATTAAGATAAGTTTTTTTTAATTTGCCAAATTTTAACTTTGTTTACAATTATTGTAAAACAAACTTATGGAAAATTTTGTATTTAATTTTCAATTCTTAGCTACTTATACAATATTTTTTGTAAAAATTTTACTACAAAATAATTTGCAAATATTGAAATATTCATGATTTTAAAGAATTTTTGTCAATATTTGAACTTTAAACGCTAATAAAAAAAATTGTTGAATGATTTTTTTTTAACTACAATAATAAAAACTTATAAAAAACTTTTAAATTTTCATTTTTTTTTATTATTTTTTTATCGATGTTTTAAAAAAAGATACCTATTTAGAAAAATTGAAAATTTCAGTTGTCTATAAATAGCTCAAGAAAAGCAATATAAAATAATCGTGTATAGAAAATGCAACTATAAACATTTAGTGGAAATTTCAAGTACTTACAGTGATTTGTTTTTGAGTTTAAAATTATATTAAAAAATCGATTTTGTCGAAAACTGGGAAACTGGTTTTACGAAAAATTCCCGTTTTTTTATCACTTTTTGTGGTTTTTCGCGATTATTTTTAAAAATGCTGGAAACTTCTTACTTTTGACCTTTAAAATGCATCAAGGATTTTCAATTCGTCACCAGAAACCTTCCCTGAAGTTTTGAATTGTATCATTATCCCAATGACAAGTTATGGTGTACACTGTACACAGACGTAAAAAAAACACACACACATTACTGTAGAATCAATACATTCATCACTTCGTTCAAAATCTAAAATATTTTATTTTATAAACCCAATTTATTATTATAAACAAATTATTCATTAGGTATTTATTTGATAAAACAGTAAAATTAATATTATTTAAATGAACTTATGTTTATTAAAAATTAGTGATTTGTGTAGTATAATTTATTTATACCTACTAGGTACTGATATTATACTGATATTAAGTTCAATGACGTGTTTTATAGATATTTACAAAATACAAATATTACTATATGATTAGGTATATGAATAATCAAATTTAATATAAAAAAAATTACAAAAATACAGTAAAAACTAATCCTATAAAGTATATGGTATAAAATGGCTATAGAACGAGAAACTTTATAGGTAGGTATAATATGTCATAGGTATCTATTATATTAAATATTTTATTAATAAACATTCGTCAATTCATTGAAGGTAGTGCTGTAGATAGACATTTAATATGAGTAAGATGGTTAATTTCGGTAATTTCATGATGTTTAATTTAATTTTCTATAATATTTAAAATATATATTGTGTAGTAGGAAAAATTCATAGTTAAAGAATCTATTAAAGATTATTTATAAATTTCAAATTTCAAATTAAAAGCCTGTAAAATGGCTATATTATACAAGTAACAGATATTTGGAATACATAGACAGATGCATCAGTTGCTTTTCTTGCAAATTTATTAGTTCGAAAAAATCTGTTAAGTTGAAATAAACCAAATAAAAAACCTCCAAAACTGTTAAATATATTACACAACGGCTTGGAAGCAGCTGATACAAGGATTAAATATTTATTTTTTTATACATACCGATGATACCAATTACAGCCATTATCAACGATATTTGGAATGCGTTAAAAATATATTTCAAGCAGGTGTTCCTAAAATTAGGATTTGATTTTTAACGACAGTACGACACATATTGTGATTATAATAATAACTATGTGGTAACATGGCAAAATTATACAGCAGTGTTTTAAAATTTTTATTAGTATTGACATTGACCGTTGCACGTTGCAAGTATACACAGTAATATAGTACAGATTATAGATAGGTACTATTTGCATACTTTAAGTACTTATTCATGTGGCTTAAATAAACAATTTTTTTTTCATAGTTCAAATAAGATAACATAATTTACAATCTGGATTAGCAGATATAATGTTTATAAAGGTACTTATTACATGTACTTGTTTACCTATATTATGTTATTATATTGTTTAATGACAAGTCTTATGCATCTTACACATACTACCATGACTATTTCAGATAATTAATCGATTTGATTTACACTGCCAGTGTCTGATTGTAATTTTAATTTTTCTAGCCACATTATCAGACATTCACTGAGAGTAATATCTCATGTTCAGTTTATTTCGGCCATCTCGATCATGGACGATCAAAAAGAATTTGTAAATGTTAACCTAAACGTATGTATAAACATTTATTTTTATTTTATAAGTATAATTTATGGTATTGAATCCTGTAATATCATTCATTATTGATAAAACGTTTACATGTATTATTAACAACTATATTCTCTTAATTATTGATTAATTAACATTTTAAACAAGAATTTTTCGTTAGATACCTTACAAGTAGGGGATCAATCCAAGCTCAGATGATTAAAGATCGATTGGGTCCCAGGACACCATCAACTTAGTGGTCCCTCTTTCAAATTTAACTTCAAAAAAATTTATCACTACATTTTAAAGACTGTATATTATTGTATAATGTTATACAAAACAAAAAAAAATATATATAAATTAATAATTATGTAATAATTCATTATACACATATTATACATTATATATACGTATAATTTAAATTTTTTTCCTTGCTTTTTCTTTTGCAAATTGTTGAATAGTTTCATTGAAATGATATAATTTTCTGAATATAATATCATTAATGATTTTAAATTCATCTACTATACTCACTCAATAAATACATTTTTTTTTTTTAAACTCTTTTAAACGCATTAATAAAAACATATATTTTACAAATAAAAATGGGCCCCGGGACCGTGCCCCCCCCCTTGCCCCCTTTAATTCGGGCATGGATTGATCTTATTTTGTGGCATTCAAGAAAAAAAAATAAAAGTGGAAAAAACTCAAATCAAACTCCCACCTACCAGCAATTAAATTATATATATATATTTTGAAACTAATAACGACGGATTTAATAGATATTATATAGATATATTATTATAATATTATGAGAGTGAGTGTGTTGCTATTTTTAAAGCAACAGTAATATACCTATAGGATACCTATACCTATACAGTATGCGTGCATGTATGTGAGTACTCTTAATTTGTGTCATCTGAATAACTATATAACTATTCACTTTCATCTATTTTAATTCCATAAAATATTATGATTAAACATTTTTCATACTTTATAAAAACTTACATTTATTAAAAAAAATTTTCATTTCAAAAATTTTCTTTAAACTTAAAAGTTTGGTTAATCTATAGACTGTGACACATTTAGGATTTTATTGATAGTTCAATTTTTAAATACTTCACAATGCTAATAACAAAAATAATAATAATATTTTATCGAACATATTTAAGTTAATATGCATTTAAAATTCATATGACTATATGAGCATTAATATTATTCGAAGAACAATAGAATAAATATGAAATACAACAAAAAATGAAAAAATATGAATATAATTATAATTCCACATTTTCCATACAAACATTAAAGCAAATTATATCATAATATATTATGTCATTGATTGCCTAAAATTGAAATTAATTTACTTTTAGTCGAGCGAGTTCATAATATCGTCTCAGTCCATTGAGCAAAATAAAAATTCGAACTTTAAGAACAATGAAGGACTGTCAATAACATACGGCATTGACGATAATCCACCATGGTATTTATGCATCTTTATGGCTCTGCAAGTATGTATAAATGTTAATTAATCCTTAATCGTAACAGATTCAAAATAAAAAGAAATTGACAAGTTAGTAACTGTTCTACTGCACAGTTAAAGTCGCATGCACCGTAACTTAATCTATAATTTAATCACTAAGTATGGCCAGTATGGTGCTTTAAATTTGAATTCATTAATACACCATTGCATATTAAAAATGATTCTCGCAGAGGAAACGGTTGTTAGCATATTTGTAAAGTATATTTTATTTTATTTGTGGTATATATAATATACATGGTATAAATAGTTAATAGATTAAAATTAAAATACATATTTTGAAAATATCATTGCGTAAATAATTACAGTATACATATATATTATACTTTTGAATTTCAACAAAATAACTAAAAAAATATTCTTTATTCAAATTACCACTTTAAATCTTAAAAGCGATTAATAAAAAAAATAGTATGGCAGTATAGTTTTTTATTCTTAGGTTTTAGAAAAAAAACTAATAATGAGTACTTAACCTTGTATTACCTTTTAAGCCTTAAATTTAAAAAATTAAAATTTTATATGTATATTTTTAACTATAGAATAATAAAAAACAATTTGCTCATGTATTTTAAATAGTTTTTAATTACGAAAAGAATTATTTATTTTTGAGATTGTATTAAATTATCGATCTTAAACATTTTTATCAACATTTCCACTAAAAAACTAAAAATATTTTAAAATTGTTAAAGGTAATTTTGGATTATTATGAATAATAAGCAAATTCTGTTTGATGTAATTTTGAACTTAAATTATCCAAAAAATCTTTTATGATTTCATATCAATTTTTTTTTATTTCTAGAAAATAAACTTATAAGTAAAGACCGGATTTATATGCATTTTAAATTGTAAAATATGCATGCAAACATGCACTAAAAAAATTCAAAATATGCAAGGAAAAAATGCAAAACATGCAAATTAAAATTTCAATTTTTATTCAATTTTATGTTTGATAATTATTTATTAATTGTATTACATTTTTCATAAACAAAAAGTAACATGTATAATATATCACAAAAATTTAATTTTTTATTAAATTGTAAATTAATTTTTAAGTATTGATATATTGTAAAAAATATTTTATTAAAATGAATAGTAGATAAATTGGTGATATAAATAGGAAAAACATACGAACAATTTAAGGTAGTAAGTTTATTAGAAAAACAATAAGTTATTAAAGTATGTTCCATGTTTATTCTGTGAAATTATGACGGCGATCTGGTAGGTTAGGATCTGGTAAAGCCATATTTCCACTATAAAACCAAACTATGGAACTATTTTAAGCGTCCAAAAATTCTTTGAGACGTAAAATATTTGATATTATATAAACGTACCTATATGATCTGTTTTTTCGCTCAATACCTTTTTGGATTGTTAGGTGTATATTTGTACGGTTTTTGTTAAAATATGCAAAAATATGAAGAACATGCATTAACGTCAGAATATGCAAAAATATGCAGTATAAAATTTTGATATTTAATCAATCAAGTAATGGATTGTGGACATTCATTGACTGCATGTATATGATGTTGAAAATAGCAACATGCATTTTATGCGAAATCCGGTCTTTACTTATACGAATCTTGTATCAAATTTTAAAGGCTTGGATGATTACATTTTAAATTTTAATATTTTGAAATAACAAAATAATTAAATTATAATATATTATACTATTATAGTACTTGTAAGTATATACTATATATACTATTCATTTTTCAAGGTTTTTTTATTTGAAACAAAAATTTTATCATACTTAAATTGAATAAAAAATTAAATTTCAATTATTTATAAATGGGTAGCACAAAATATTATGAAAATTATATAATTGTAGTAGATGTTTATTTAGTTAGTCGTTACAGTAATTAATTTTTAAATTATGTAATTTTGTAAAAATAACAAAATCGATTTCGTCAAAAACTAGTTTAGCTTAAAAATTCTAGTTTTTCACTATTTTTTTTTTCAAATTATTTTGAAAAGTGATCCGAAAAGTTAACTTCCTAGTATCATTTATATCCAATTCTCTACCAAAAACCACCTTCGAAAAATCAAAAGAAATTTGTTAATAAAACTTGTTAGTACGAAAAAATAAACATAAATCATTGTAAAATCAATACTTTAAAAAAGGGTTAAAAGGGTTAAGAATTTAAAATTTAAATAACTGAATAAGAAAAAATATGTTCTAAAATACTGAATTTATATTTCATATTAGATTACCTATAATAGGTTATATTATATTATATAAAGTTAAGCAAATTTATATAAATAATATTTTAAAATGTAATCATACACTACTTAAATAAATTGTTAAGGTATTTTTGTATTTAAACTATTTATCAAATATTATTTTGATTTTGGATCAGTTTCCAGAATTTTAATACGTGGACCTTGATTATATTTAATATGGGTGTATTAAAATTAATTATTTTGTTTGTCATGTTATGTTACTGGTGGAAAGAAATTTACAGTACGTACTCTTCTAGATTTTACTGTTACTTTATATATAATTTATATTTATATTTGTGTGTGTTTTGCAGCATTACCTTACGATGATTGGTGCTATTGTTTCAATCCCGTTTATCCTAACACCAGCCCTGTGCATGAAGGAAGATGATCCCGCTCGAGGCCATATTATATCAACTATGATATTCGTAACAGCTATAGTAACATTTATACAAGTTACATTTGGTTGCAGGTATGTTTTTATAACTAATTGTATCAATCAATTCCACCTAAGTAATAAATTGGTTCTTTTTACAACGCTTAAAGATACCACGTTAAATTTAAAAAACTAAATAAACCTATTTTTAAATATATCTTTTAAGAGGGCGTCGTACCTATATGTGTTGTCTTTGTCTTGCACAAGTACGGCAGTACGACATAGCAATAAATTAGTAAATGTTCGTTCACCAGTTCCAATAGTGTGCTGTTAACTTTGGCATAGAAGTGTATTAAACTATTATACAATTTAACGGTAAGATTATTATCTAGGGCCCCATATTGCCTTTTATTGATATTATTATTTTTTAAATAAGTTATGGTCATTTTTAAATGTACAATTTCAAAAAGGTCATAATTTATTTAAAAGTAATATCAATAAAGCCCTACGTTGAGCCCTGGATAATAATCTTACTTATAAATTTTCTAATAGTTTAATACACGTTTACATCAAAGCTAACAGTACATTATTGAAACAGGTGAACGAAAATTTGCTACATCGTACATGTGCAAGACAAAAACAAAATATGTGGGTACGGCGTCCTCTTAAGTAGGTAATTATAATTGGTTTTGTTATGGCATCAATAAGAAACTATTTGCTTTGAGTTATTTTTTGTATATCAAAAATTGTTTAGTTAAAATATATATCTGATTTCTGATGTTTAATTATCAGACAACCAATAAAATGTGTAATCATAGTAACTGCAGCAGTTTATTTAGAACTTCGATTGCCCTGCAGACTTAATAGGTTTTATATCCTTTAGGTTCATTACAATTAATTTCTATTTCTGTGTATGCGACGGATACTTCAGAAGAGTTAGTATATTCTTTCTTAAGGGTTTTAAATTTCTTTATCCGGATCATGTAGTTATTGTTTGAAAGTATCCTTGATACATTTACATACAACTTGGTTTGCCAAGACTAATGTTGTGTCTCACGAATTGCTTTGATTGCATCCTAGTTTCACAAAATAACACTACGCTTTCCTACTAAAATGTCTGAAATTAAAGGTTGACATTGTTTTTCTTTTTTCCTTACTAAATTCGTCAAGGCTATTTATCAGGTCATTCGCTATCTTATCGTATATTTTTGATAAATGTTTTTTTTTGTATTTAATGTATTTTTAAAAAATGGAATGATTTAAACATGTTTAAAATATTAATAAAAAAACACGAGTTTTAGTATGGAGTAACACTGTTCCGATCAATATAATATAAAATTATAGTAAACTTTAGTAAAAATCTTTCCATCTATCACAATATATTTTATCGCTGTCTTATCTGACATTTTAAATATTCAAAATGTCAATTCTTGTGTCATTCTTGACTCCATATACCGAATACTCGTATTATTTTTTGTTTACGCCATAATATACATACCATGTATAATAATAACGGTTTATTCTTAATAAATATTTGATATTAATACCATTATATAACTAGTTAATAACATTTTATTGTCTTGACTTAAAGGTTTAATTAAACGTTATTAAATTTTGAAACAATAGTCAGTCGTGTTTTAATTACATAATTATACTATTGTTTATTACGATTTGATTAGCCTCACCATAAAGATAATAATTATGTATCAAAATAATCTATATAGCTTAAATAAATTAATGGTATAAATTAAATAATATTCTTTTAATATTTTAATCGCTAAGTAATCCCTACCCAATTAATTTTTTATTCTTATACATCCTAATAATATTTGATTTTGGTTAAGTACTTATAACAGATTACTATTATTGTAATGAATAATAAAAAATATTAACATTATCATTTTAAATCTCAAAAATCAATTTAAAAATAATTAATTTTGGGATTATTATAAATAAATTATAACCCATTAATCATATTTTTCAACAGGCTTCCAATTGTACAGGGAGGAACAATTTCATTTCTTGTACCAACATTGGCGATTTTGAAACTACCACAGTGGAGGTGTCCATCTATGGCAAGCATTAACGAAATGTCATCTTACGATCAAGAAGAACTTTGGAAAGTGCGTATGAGAGAGCTTTCAGGCGCAATAGCCGTATCGGCTTTGTTTCAGGTTTTTCTTGGGTATTCCGGTGAGTGATCGCATGTATACATTATACGTCATACTATATTTTTTATATTATATTCTTAATTATGAAAAAAGTAATACATAATTAATAAATGTATATTTATTATTTTACATATTTTATATCAAAATAGTTTGTAATATTTAACCGCTTTTCATGATTAAGAACAGCATGTTCAGCACATTCTCGTACTTTTGTTGTTAGTTTTAATAGATTATAATTTTATCTTATTAGAAGAGAATAAATAAATTACTATGAACATCCTTAAGTAAAACCATTGTACGATATTTCAGATAATGATAAAATTAATTTTTTTTTATTTTTATATGATTTTATTTTCTATCTTACTGAGAACATTTTACTGATTGGGTCACGAAAATGGTCAGTTTTCGTTTTTTGTTTGTAAAGGTTCCGTCTTAGAAAGGTCAATTTCATATATTATTTGAACTGGGACTATGAAATTTTTCGTTATAAGGAGGATTCCGTCTAATAGAGAGTCCGTTATAGAGAAATTTTATTGTATATATATTAGTGTTGGCCAAAGATATCGATAATTCGATACGATACCGATATCGTAAGTATTTTTTTAATAATTTTGATATCGATATCTAAAAGTAATTATTGAAAATATCGCGATATCGAGATTGTTAATCGGGGCCACAGATATAGATACTAAACTAGATTGCTAGGTTCCCTATATTAACAATATAAACGTTTGAAGCCACAAATCCGCCATTATTAGTAGGTCATTTGTATCTTATCATGTTATAATTTTGATAACACAGTACACAATAATTTCTCACTATAATAAATATATTATATTGATCTATGAATTCATGTTTAAAAAAATTTTTATTTGTAGACGTCTTTTTTGTGAATTCGTGAAGCTAAAAAGTTCATTTTATTATTTGACGTTAGTTAAATAATTTATAATTTAATGTCGTCTAATTAATTTGAAATGTAGATGATAATCAATTGAATAATTTCATACCTATTATGTTTATAATTTATGTATAAACTTATAAATTAAGTAAGTGTATTACAATACTATTTTATTACCAATTATATTATTATTTGTTAATAATACTTAGGTATGTAGATATATTTAATTGAGCAATTTCTTAACTACAGTTAGAGTAGGTGTATTTTGACAAATAAAAACTAGAACATTTTTCAACACAACACGTCATAGGCATTTTTAACAAAATTTTATAATTTATACTTTATAAATTTTAAATATGATATTAAATATGATTAGCAGTACAAATAAATTACACTTAAAACTTGCACGTGTAGTAAACAAATATTTTGTGCGCTTAGTACAACATTTACAAGTATATACAGGTTTGTACAGGAGTTAGCATATTATGTACAGTGTTTTAACTCCACAACTATTTTCTATGAAAAGAGTATAAATAAATAACGAGTACTGAGAATAATAGGTTTATTGTATAAATAATATAATATTTAGGTAATAATATATTATATAATGTGTTAAATAACAACAGACTGGTTTTAACAAATAATTCCTTTATTGTTTAAAATTTTAAATCATAAATTTAAAGAATTAAATACTACATAAATATTATATTCAAAAAATATATTTTTAAAAATATACAATCATAATTTATTGTGGCAAAAATGAATATAATGAATATCAATGGACAGACAAAAAAAAATTACATTTCAAATATTTTAAACTTAAATTCAAATTTTGGCGGGTTTTCAGCATGCATTTGATCTACTCAAAATGGCGGATAATAACTTCACATCTTATCACTAGTTAGCAATCTAGTTTATTATTTATATCTGTGATCGGGGCTCATTTTTATTACTTTTATCTTCTAGACAATAAATTATGATGGCATATTATGATAAATTTCAAAGAAATAGTTCACCATACCAAGCAATTTAATCTTAATTAAAAATTCAGTTATGATTGTTTGCTCTCTGTGATACGTCATATTCATTTTATTTTGTTATTAAATTTATATTTGTGTTAAACAAAATGAGTGAACATTTTTATTATAACCTAATTTTCTACATTTATATTTACATTATAATACATAATAAATTATTATTAATAATTATTAGTAGTAGTAATTAATATACATATAAATAATAATATTATCAGAGCCGTCTTAAGTTTTGCAGGGGCCCTTTTAGTAGGCCTACAAAAGTTAAATATAAACATCAAAAGTTATTTAATATGATTACTTTATTAATTAAAAACTATTTTACTGTAGAATTTAGAATTATTTTTTTATAGATGTTCGTATTAAATATTAATACGTTACAGCCTACAATTTAAAATTGTAATATCGATTTTGCTGGGGGTCCTGGGTACGTACCCCACGTGCCCATAGGGTAAAGACGAAACTGAATATTATAAATATACGCAAATCGATATCGATATCGAGATTTTTTCAATATCGCGATACGTTATCGAAAAAATTAAGACGATATCGATAATTAAAAATATATCGTTGGCCAACACTAATATATATATATTATTTAACTTTAACATAACTCCAGTCTGTTAATTAAGTTCATATCGTTATAACTATATTGGAGGTTGACAGTTTCCATCGATTAGGTACAAGTTTTGAATACACCTATACTTTTCTATACTTCCCCGGCCTTTTAATTTATTAACGATTTGACTACTTATAAAATATTTATCATTAAATATATATTTTTAAGAACAAATTGTAATCAAATAAAAAATTAAGAGGACGCCACACCCGCATGTGTTGTCTGTCTCCGTCTTAAAAGTACGTAACATGGCAAATTTTGCAGATCGCGTGTAGCTCCGTTGGTTTAAAAATTAGAGTGAATCAACCTATTATGAAACTTGATGGTAAGATCATTATCTTGGTTCGTATGTTGATTTTTTTTACGATTAATGTTTTTTAAAGAGATGAATGAGCATTTTTAATTTACATATATAATATATGGATAACTTGCTAAAAAATTCAACAATCGTAAAAAACCAACATATAAACACAGATAATGTTCTTACCTTCAAGTTTCATAATAGGTCGATTCACTCTAATTTTTAAACTAACGGAGCTACAAGTGATCTGCTGAGTGAAAATTTGCTATCTTACGTACCTACTTGTAAGACGGAGACAACACATATGGGTGGGGCGTCCTCTCAAGTAAAAAACATTTTATACGCATTACCATTATAATAACTATAATGTGTAGTAAATATGTGAATAAATGCTCAAGAATACTTGCATAGTGTGAAATTTGATTTTGAAGTTTGATATGAACTTTTTTCTATTTTAGATATACCTATTATAGTTATGTGCTTTGTGACATACCATCAAAATCAAATATCAACTATAATAAATAATTAATGTAAAACAGTGGTCACAAAAATATTGTAATAATAGGTATTTTAAAATTACGTAACTAATTAAAAATGTAATACTTTTAGGTCTTATCGGAAAAGTGGTCAAGTACGTTACACCATTGACGATCGTTCCGACTGTGTCGCTGGTAGGCTTATCACTCTTCGAGAATGCTGCCGAATCGGCTTCCAAGCATTGGGGCATATCTATGGGGTAACAGCTGGTGGACTTCTACCAATAACAAATATATAATAAAATAACGAGTAGGGTGTATAAATAATTTAGTACCCTAAGCAATTAAGTTCACCTCAGTAGCGTGTGATATCGTGTGAGCTATTGCGTAAAAAATAAAAACCAAAATAATCTTTGGGTACCTACCTAATAGCCCAGCCTTAATCAACTACTTGAGATCTCACTTATAAGGTTATAGATTATTTTATATAATCAAATATTAATAATTCGAAAGATGAACATTTTTTACTATTATATACATATAAACACGCATAGGTAGTATAATTGAATAGAGTATACCTACATCAAAAACTTATATTAAAAATGTTATATAATTCGATAATATTCAAACATTGTTTGGTATCTCACATACCAAACAAAAGGAAATAGTAAACTATTAATTGATATTAATTAATTTCAATATTTCTAATGTGCAAATCGAAATTAATTAATATCAAATAAAATTATTATGGTTTGCGTTTATCATTGAAATTTAATTTTTACTTCATCGGAGGACTTTGGCAAATCTACGGTGTACATATGGCACTTTTAAATTGGCTAATATAATAACAAATTTCCTCTTAAGCCTGAACGAATCGTATAGATTAAATAAATCAAATTTTTAAAGCAAAAGTCTATTCAAGGCTGTTTCTTTCGTATAAATTAAACGGTTTTTTTTGCAGGACGATCATCCTACTTACGCTATTTTCGCAATTCCTGACGAATGTCAAGTTACCAGTCCCGACGTACAGCAAAACTAATGGATTTTCAAACACAAAATTTAACGTATTCCAGCTATTTCCGGTGAGTATCTATTTATATGGCTATGTTTATAATAATCACTATAGATTGTGCAAGCACTTTTCCGTATTTTAGTAACAAAACAAAGCTAACTGGTAGTAGCCACTAGACATATCAAGTCCTCAGCCTTTAAATGTTTTGTAATCAAATTTAACTAAACCATATCATCTTTGATTATAGAGACCTAATATTCTTCATTGTTTCTAAAAATTATTATTATACAGTTTTACCACGGTTGATGAAAATGTTTTTTAACCATGTTTCAAGACTGGCTAATTTCACCATATTTTTTAAATTAGTTTAGTTCCAAATCCAATTGTATTCAACGATTATAAAGATTTTAATCTTTTTAAGATAAAATTTTGAACTATAGGATTCTAGAAATATAAAATGAAACAAGTTAATTTTTGAAAATATTCAATTTTCTACAGACTTTTAAGGACAATCAATAAAGCTTTCGAATTTTTTACATGAACAGAAATCTGTTAATTATTAAGAAAAAAATAATGAATATATTAATGATTTTAGTTATGATTTAGAATATTTAGAGAATAAAGAAGTTTCATATGATAATAATAAAAACATGACTAACGTAGGACGTACGTGTCTCCAGCCCCCCCCCCCCCCACTTAAAAATTTTCCAATTTTTTTTGGCAAATAATTAGCATGAAATTAGCATGTATTTGCATGCTATTTTTTGTAATTTGCATGCGTTTTAATTAGGCATGATATCAAAAAATAGATGGGGGGGCTGTAGACATGTGTCTTCGACCCCCCCACACATCACAAAAACTTGGTTTCGAATTTTTTTTAACGCCAATATTTAGCATGAAATTAGCATGTATTTGCACGCCTGGCCCCGCAGCTCTACCGTCGTCCGTTGCTTCGCAATACTCATTTTTCTGATTTAAACGTGTCCCCAGCCCCCCCCCCACTTTGGGAAATACTTGGAAATTCAAAATCGTTTCTATGCCAATATTTAGCATGAAATTAGCATGTATTTGCACGCCTGGCCCCACAGCTCTACAGTCATTAGATTAAATTATTAAAATTGTATACATATTTTGAATGTTGTTATGATTATATAAAAATTTAAATAACTTTTTATACCTTAGTTTGAACTTTTTAAAATTAATTTTATTTCAAAGAAATGGCCTTTTTCTTACATGTAAATAAAAACAAACTTATAAAAAAAAAATCAACATATTAAATTGTATAAAATAAAAATTCACAATTGACTTTTGTTGTGCTTTTTATAGGAATGGGTTTTTTTTTGAGATCATCAAATATTTCCCAATTATTTGATGCCCCTCTCTTCACGTATGATTTGTAGTGTCCAACTGAGTTTCTTAATTTACTTTTTCCAGGTATAAAACTTATGACACCTCTAAGCTCAAATGTTCGATTTACATTGCATAATATTTGTGGAATGTCACATAGTCTGATTTGTACAATCTTTGCAGCTTCTGTACTCTGTTGATTACTCATATTTAAATCGTCCTCTAAAAATAAAGTTATTGTTAATAAGTTATTAATTAATATAATTTTAAGATAGCACATTGAATTAAGTTTTTATAGATCTATACGTGTATACAAGGTGTAACAGAATGACTTGAAAAATCAAATCAAATTGTTTTAATCAATTTTAAAAATAAAATAAAGTTTCAATATGATTTTTAGACGCATAGTGCTGTACACATTTTTTTATTTTTTAATCCTTTATATACAAGTCATGGAGTTTATTTTTTGAAACTTTCCTCACTATTTATTTGAATTAATAATTATTTCAAAACGTAATAATATTTTTCAGACATAAATAAATCTTAAATTATTTATTATTTTTATAATTTTAATTTTTTTTGAAAAAATTTCGTTTAACTTTTATCATTTTTCCATTTTTTATTTTTTAAGTTTTTCTGATATACACGCTATACAGTTTTAAATATCAAATTATATGCAATTATTTTGTATATTAAAATTTTCTTACCTTCCCAAAATAAAATGTCAATGAACAAATGCATGTCCGATAGATTAGTCGATATTACTGAATTACAGTTTTCAATGCATTTTGAATTTTCTGATACACTTCTATTGTCTAAATATGTTTGAAGTCCTTCAAATAGTTTACTGCTGTTGACTTGATAAGTAAGAAACGTGATATTATTTTGAATATTTTTTGTTCTTATACATTTTTCGTTTGAACATGTTTTAGTCTCTATGGCTGTAGGGAAGTCATCCAACATTTTTTTTATCACATGTCCAGCTGTTGTATCACAAACAGCTAATGTAACGTCATAGTCTAGCGATTGTGTGTTGACATCCATATAATTTATAATTAAATTAGCTCTTTCTGAATAAGTTGATGATTTAATTCCATATTTGACAACATTAGTTATAAAATTTAAAAACTGATTATTTTGAATGTCAACTTTTTCAGCATACCTTTTACTATCACAATAAGATACCTAAAAATATTAAATTAACATTAGCAATAATAAATTTATTCAGTAAGTAATTAAACATATATTTTATAAGACCAGATCGATATTTTAAAATAATTATAAATATTTTAGTAAAGTATTAATTATTTATAGGGCTGTGAATTTAATATACTAAAAAACCTTAAAAAAAAGCATTAAAAATGTCAAAAATATGCAATATTATATGCACTTAAAATGCAAAAAATGCGATATAAAATGCTAAAAATTATAGAATAAAATTCACTTATAATGGTTTTCATTTAATTTCAATACATATTTCTATTGATATTATATAGAACATTATATATTAGTACATCATTAAATAAAAAGAAAATAGTTAAAATGTTGATTATTTTTAAATTTTGTTTAATGCTATTCACCTGAAACATTGTTAAGAATTTTTTTTATGTATTGATTTTTTTTTTGAAATATGTCAATTGACGGAATTTGATTAAAAATATCGGTAAATGAACTAAAAATAGAAAATATGACATAATCACCAAAAAAAAAAAAAAATGCACTTTCCTACAAATTCACAGTCCTAATTATTCATACATAAAGTATATTTTGATTTTGAAATTCTTAATTACCATAATCAACGAAGCTACGGTATCAAACGCACATGTGTTGCTTAAGATCACTTTTCCAGATATATTTTGGCTTTACAACTTTTCAATTCTTTGAACCTTGAGCCGTTTTTTAAAATTGGTAGAGATTTGAGACTTCTTGTGTTATTTATATCCAAATACTTCAAATGAGGGTTTGGTATAAGGTATGACTTTGATTTTCTCTGTTTGTTCTTACGATCCCAGCTTTCACGAGCTGAGCATTCTTCCGATAAGACATTATTTTCTTAAAATTAATTAAATTTTTATAATATATTCATAACAATAATTAATTTATAATACACTAGAAAATTTTTTTTATGAAATAAGATTAAATGTATTAAATTAAACATTTGAACATAACATATTCATTCTTTACCATCTCTAGTTATACCAAGTGATATAAACAAATTATAAAAACAAAACAAGTAGTCATACTCGTCGTATTTTAATCATCAATCGATTTATAATTTATGGTTTTAAAATAATTTATTTTATTTGTGCTTTATAGCAATCATTAACTTTTTATGTGCATTATTGCTTTATAGTTCCAATTTTAAATAGTTTCTATGATATATTATATTTCATATAAAATATTTTCTTTGAATTAATTACAGTTTAATAAACTATATCTTTTAGAGCGGGTAATACTAAAAAAGTCAACTAATATAAAACTAACAAAAATAAACATTATAAAATTGAATTTGTATTTTATTTACCTGTGGTAGATGGCGAAATTGTACATTTCATAATTTGACAATCTTTTTTATTCATAATTTCGTCATCGGCAAGAAGTTTACTTGAATCGGCTGAATCATCACTTCTGTCACTCCAGTTATCTCTATGTACTGTGTTTAATTCAGTCACCTCATCAGTACTAATTTTATTATTGTTTTCTGACATTTCACTGATAGTACTGAGTGTATTACGTACATGAGATATTGAGGAAATATTATGAGCAGAACGTAGTAATGATGAACCTTTAAGAGATTGAATATGGTTTTCTAAGAATATTTCAAGTGTGGTTGGTAAATTAATATGCCTCATTGTTACAGTTTTCAGTTTCTTGAAACTAGATTCCACCGCAGCCGAGCTAGAAAATTCTTCTCCGTATCCAAAAATTGGTACCATTACTGCAAACCACAAAGGTATAAGCTTGGTTGCCTTAATTATAATCGGTATTAGTTCAGGACAATAGAAAGGATTTATTCCAGTACCTTCTCTTACATAATTTTTACTCTCGTTGAATATATCATTAGCCCATGCTTGAAATGGGTTCTCAAATGTATCCAAACCTTCATTCTGACGTTCATATTCTTTTTCTATATTGATTCTAGCTTCATCTTCCGTTTCTGATACAGCTATTATATCATCGAATTGTTTTTGAATATCAACAAATCCTGTTGATGTAGCCTCAGTTAAAATATTTTTGTATTGTTCACATGGTGTTTCTTCCCCGGTTTCTTTGTCAGTTCCGTTAGTTTCGTTAATGAACAATACAAATAAAGATAATAATAATAAACGCATTTCCACTAGACTTTTACTTTTTATTAGTAAACTAACTGTACGAAGCACCATTTCCTTGGCTAATCTGGTAATATTTTTTAGAGGTATCCATTTGCTCGCTAATTTAACAAAATGAGCTACATCAACTCTCACGAAACATTTTGGAATCCAACGTGAATCTACAGCAATGCCTTCTTTGAGTAATTCTGCACAAACTGTTAAATAATCATGGAGTGACGAATATTGAGTAAAACACTGGACAATAGCAGACAAAAGGGCTAATGATTGATCACACACTGTATGTTTTGGTTGTGGTACATCACATCTTAACCATTTTAATAACCAATTTGATATTTCAATATTTGAGTGGGCCTCACTTATCATATTAGATACAGTGAAGTTTTGTTTCTTCTGGGCATCATACACAAGAGCTTCATATAGTAAAAGACTTTTGGTTTTGTCTGAATTATTTTTCTTAAAACTTTTTACTAACGATCCTGTTGCATCTATGACAAGCTTTGGACATTTTGTTGTACAACAATAGCTTCTATAAATGTTTATTTGTTCAGAAGAATGATATTGCACGAAAAAAGGGTCATATCCTATATCATGAATAACATCATTGAAGTCATTTTCTTTTTTCATCAAGCTCAAACATGTTAGGGTATTTTCATGTCTCCTATAAGCTGATATTTGACGAGATTTTAAGAGGCGTAATGAATTACCTGATGGGATAATTGCTGGTTCAGGATCTCCTAAAATGTATATAGATTATACAAGTGAAATAAAAATAACACATTGAATACATTTTTTGGATACTGAACACTGAGAAAATATGGAATTACTAATTTGAGTTCAATGATAAATTATGGAAAACGAAAAATGATTCTGAGCGGAGATGGTCATCAGCCTATACTTACTACTAAAAGTTACCAAGTATATTTGATGATATTATTGTGAATAAAATAATTTATATATTATAACCTATATATATGTAAAACCTTAATTTACATTTTCAATTATTAGCTATAAAAGTTGAACATTTTATAAATTTTTAACTACAAAATAGTTTTGAATTTTAAATTTGACCAATTAAGTCAAAATTTGGACTTCAAATGCTTATAAAAAAAAAAATGTGCCTATATATTTATAATATTTTACAAAAACTAAAAGCTAACTAAAAAATTTGGAAACTAAAAATGTCTGTAAACAACTCAAATCCTATCACAAAATGCTTATATAAATATTCAGTCAAAACTTCATGTATTTACAATAATTTCTTTTAAAGTTAAACCAAAAACCAAAAACAGTTTTGTCAAAAATCGGGTTTGCGTAAAAATTCCCGTTTTTTCCTTAATTTTTCATTTGTTTTTCATGGAAGTTTTGAAAACTACTGTGATATTTTGACAGCCTAAAGTACCAACTAGATTCACTTTCCTATCAGAAAAGCTACTGTTGAAGAAAATCTAAGCATTTTTACTGTACTAAAAGATAGAGATGTGAGTGCTGTAAATTTACCAGGTAAATTTTTACCGGTAAAAAAATTTACCGTTATTTTTACCAATTTTTTTTTTACGTAAATTCTCCATCTCTACTAAAAGGTGACGACAAACACAACAATTAAAAAATTAAAAAAAACACACATCATTGTAAAAGCAATACATTCATCGCTCCGCTCAGAATCTAAATATTAATTTGAATACAAAATCTTAAATGGATAATAAAAACCTAAAAAGAAGCTTAGTAGAATAAAAATCAATTGTTATTAAAAAAATAATATTTAAATATAAAAAGATAACTTCAATAAAATTAATCTACATTTAATGAAAAATAAATCTATTTTGGATAAAATAGTCAAGTTGATAAAAATTTATATTTAATAACAAATATCTGATTTGGATATAAAAAATCAACTAAGAAATTTATTTTTGTAGAAAATAGATTAAGATATCCCGTTACCATATTTTTGAATGAATGGATCAAAAAATCTTCAAGGAAAAAACGGATAAAAAATATTACTTACCATTTTTCTTATTACATTTTTATTCAAATTAGATTTTTTATTTTTGTGTCCGTGTACAAGATAAGTAGGTAGTCAAAATAATTCTTCGATTTTCAAGTGCAATACCTTGTTTGATGGAAAAGTGAATATTGTTGGTATATTGAGGAGGTCAAAATTTAAAATTCCCAATAGTTTTCAAAAGCACCGTGAAAAAAATTAAGGAAAAATGGGAATTTTATCAAATTTAAAATTGAATAATAATTGTGTAGTTAAAAACGTATAAAATGATCAACTTTTATATCTAAGGATTGAAAATTTAAAACAAGTTTTCACGAAAGTAGTTCATTATTCTGTTACCGAAAAATTAAAAAAATACATAAGCACAGTTTATTTTTATATTAATTTTAAGTTCGAATTTGGACGAAATTACATATTAAAAAACCTAGAATATTTTTTTTAGTTATTTTGTTGTGACTGTATAATATTATTCATGGATACTTGAAACTTAAGTATACTATTATATATCTACGATAGTATCACGGTTTATTGTTGATGTATAACGCGTTATAAGTACCTAATGGATATTGTGATATGATTAATTTGGAATTTTTTATAGGTACCTATTATAGATCAATTATTTTTTTAATACCATAGATAATTATATAATATGTCTTAAACCTAGACTGACATACCGTCTCCGCTCACAATCGTTTTTCTTATACAATGATATTATATCATTGAATTCAACTTTAATACTATCCAATATACAGTGACCTACTTGTAACCTATTCTACAGCAGAGCGACATCCACTGGTTTTGTAATTGTAATAAATTTTAATTTTTATAAATTATATACAATATGCTAAACTTACCTATTTTAATTAGGCGGGTTGCCTCCCTTTCCCTAAATGTTTCACATGAAATTCGATCCTCAATAATGGACATAAGAGCCTTTTGTTTAGCTGGTCCAATTAATCGACGTTTTTTGGTATACTTAGTATGATCTTCAGCAAAATTACCAATATACGTGCAATGCATTAAAACCCTAAGATAATCAAAAGAAAATAGTTTATAAGATGTTTGATATACTTACAATAATAAGAACTTATGGAATTGTAAATAAAAAATAACTCATGTTTAATACCTTGCATTTCCTGATGGTTTATCTATCACAATTCCTTTAAATTTAGATTCACAAGATACACAACGACCAACAACAACTATATAATTTGAACCATTAGGGTACACTTTGGCTCTACGGAATGATATACAACATTGAAGTTGAGTATGAACCCAAAAATGTTCAGCAAGCAACGGAGTCCACGAATTTTGGGACAAAATATAGTATAACCTTGAATTTAAAAATGGCCGATTTTTGTCTTTAATCCTGTAAATATGTTCTTGAGGTTGGATTTGTTTCCACTCCTCTGGGGATAAAGTGAATACGAATTTTTTTGTTGGATATTCTTCGTCGTCAGTTGTACTATCAATGGAGTTTTCTAGTAAATATAATAAAAGGAATATATTATATTTTAAAGGAATATAACCAATTCATATAATTTGTTTATGTTATATTTTTATTTTTATAATTATATTGTATTCCACAGACATTAAATTATGTAATAATTTTAAAGAAAAAAATATTTAAAAAATGTATTTAATTTAAAAAAGCTTTAATTTAAATACTTAACAAATGGAAAAAAGTTATCCGTATTAATAAAAAATTAAGTTACACAAAGGAGATCGTTATGATATTGAATGTAAAACTTTAAATAATAATATTCTAATATTTTTTATAGTTAACTAGCTGAATTACCCGACGTTGGCCAGAAAAAAAAATTCTGATTGTTTAACTCCTTTGGTCCAGTCTTTTAAATATGAGTGAGGGATAGACAGACAAACATTCATTTATATATATACATATTCATTATTTGAATAATTATATGAAGTATACTTTTATGATTTATTTCCTATTTATTACTTAATCAGTTTATTATTATACATAATTATTCTAAATACAAATAAAAGTAGTTAGACTTTATAAGATAGCATTATAAATGTATGTATTTAGGATTAAGAAAATATTTCCTCACTTACCGGATTCATATTGAACATTTTTTTTTGAAAGAACAGGTGATGTGACAATATTTTTAACAAATCCAAGTTTCTCTTTTATTCCGTGGCGTCCTTTAAAAACGAATGTATGGATTGCAATTCCACTCATAGCACTATTTAAATATAAGCTTATATCATTCCAAACATTGTTTTTAGCTACAGCAATTTCTAAAAATGAAAATTTCGGTTGATTTTTTTAAGCATAAAGATTTAATATTGAGTTAAATGTTGTTATTACAATATTAGACACCCAATTTTTATAAATATGAATTTTTAAATAAGATGGGTATGGAAATTATAAATTATTAAGATTTTCGAACATTCAATAAATATCTAGTAAGTACCAATATTACGAGAGTCTATATAATATAAATGTTATAATATAGTAATATTTACAATTCATTAGTATTTTTACAAAATGTCATTGTGTAATAGTCTAACTGGTGTGGGAACTACAAAGTTGAAGTTCTCTCCCCCCACAGAATAGTCACCTGACAAGTTCCCTAAACCGGTGAACTTATTATATTCTGAGTGGAGTGGTATGTATAAGTTTTGTTGGTTTGCTAAAATAAATATTATTATTATTAATATTATTATTATATTATTAATTATACAATATTATACATATTATATGTTTTTATATTTTATAGAAATTTTGGTTACGGTAGGGTAACTTACACAAACTTATGAGAAACCATTTCTAATTTTTCAAACCTCGACTATAAAAATTAAACATAACATTTAGAATTAAAAAATTGGGAAATATTAGGGATTTTAATGAATTTTATCAAATTTAAACATGGTCATTAAGTCAGCCCAACATTCATAAAAATTATTCTCACTAATACAAATATTTAGAAAATGAAATGTAAATTGATTTTTAGAATTTGCAAATCAAGTGCAAAAGTGCAAAGTCTCAAATTAATAATTATGTTTGGCCGTTTAATTAATAAACACAAATAAATACAAAAAATATTATTGTATTTATTAATATAATAATATTATTATGTTTTTTTCTTAAAAATTATTTATAAAAATAACTAAAATCAATTTCTAAAAATGGTTAAGGGGATTGGAATGGGTGATTACCCTGACTTTGTCTATCACACGTGGAACGTAAGAAAAATAGCTATACGCCTGATAAAAATTAAGGCGTACTTATAGTAGTTCAATTTAAAATATTGTAAAGATTTTTGAATTGGTATACAAGCTTACTTTGCATCGGTCGAAGCATATTTTTAATATTTTTATTACATAAAAATTTATAAATTTATAAAATTCCAAATATTTATTCTTATCAAAATATTGCTACAGTTGAAAAAGTGCTTCGACCGATGCAAAGTAATCTTGTATACCAATTCAAACATCTTTACATAATTTAAATCTAACAGAAGTCCCTTAATTTTTGTCAGGCGTATAGGTATGTTCCATGTGTGTTAAACAAAGACAGAAAATCACTGCTTCCTATCTCCTTGATTAAAATAATAGGTATATATATATATATATATATAATAATATATATCTAAAATTAATAAATATTATTTATGATAATGATAAACACACAAACAATTTAAATTATATAAAATAAAATATTTAAAAAACATAATACATAATGTTATATTATAACATTTATAAAATACAGTCCAATTTGAATGAAAAAGGCTTAATTAATTAAAAAGATATAATATAGGTATTTAATAATAAACGTCTAGGTTTGACGGAAATTAAAAAACACAATTTATATGAAACAAAAATCACCAAAAAGTTTAACATAAAATAGTACATTAGCACCTACCAATATGTCCCATATGAAATATAAATAATATACGTCAAAATAAAAATAATGAACTATTTAGTAGGTATAGGTATAAATTCAATCATTTAAACTTGGAATCAATAAATTTATTATGAAGAATATATTTTAAACAGAGCCAATCACTCATATCTACACTAAAATTACGACCATTTATTAAATATTGATAATATAGGTGGATATAATTTCAAAAATTATGACTTTCATAGCAGTCTAGGTATTAATGAATTAAAAACAACCATACAAAGCGTATTTTTTTTTCAAGCGTAGTAGTGATATTAAGCTATATTATAAAATTAAACTTACGTTTTTCGCCATTATCAGAAGTAGTGATTACTCTGTCCTTAAATAAAATAACTGCATCAATGACAGTCGCCGGTGGACATGCACATTTTCGTCCAGCCATTTTAAAAATGCGTATAAAATAACAATTTATATTATGATAAATAAAATCAATAACCGTTCACGGACTTGCTAAGAGCATGGATATCGGAGACCAAATGACAAATTATCAATTAATCAGATTATTAGGTTTAGATTTAATAGAATAGCAAATATGTAAATAGATTCAATTAAAACGTACCGATATAAAAATAGATTTACAGAAAGAACCAACATCAAATGTTTATTTTTAATTGAAACTATTGTATATTAAATATAAACATAGTAAATTTGATCACAATAAAACCGAAAACGTTAGAATATGTTTACAATGTAGACAATAGACATGTACATCGTAAGTCGTAACAATACAAATTAAATATATAAGTACTAAATAGGTAATAATGAATAAAAACATTATCAAACAAAATTACATTTAGACGTGTTATTTAAAAATCAATTAGTACTATTTACACTTCAGGAATATAATATCATAGTTATGCAAATATACGTGTATGCACTTTTGAATTTCCAAGTATTTCCCAAAGTGGGGGGGCTGGGGACACGTGTAAATCAGAAAAATGAGTATTGCGAAGCAACGGACGACGGTAGAGCTGCGGGGCCAGGCGTGCAAATACATGCTAATTTCATGCTAAATATTGGCATAGAAACGATTTTGAATTTTCAAGTATTTCCCAAAAAGGGGGGGGGGCCGGGGACACGTGCAAATCAGAAAAATGAGTATTGCGAAGCAACGGACGACGGTAGAGCTGCGGGGCCTGGCGTGCAAATACATGCTAATTTCATGCTAAATATTGGCGTTAAAAAAAATTCGAAACCAAGTTTTTGTGATGTGTGGGGGGGTCGAAGACACATGTCTACAGCCCCCCCATCTATTTTTTGATATCATGCCTAATTAAAACGCATGCAAATTACAAAAAATAGCATGCAAATACATGCTAATTTCATGCTAATTATTTGCCAAAAAAAAATTGGAAAATTTTTAAGTGGGGGGGCTGGAGACACGTACGTTAACGTAGGTCCTATTTCTTAAAGTCATACCTCGAAGACAAATCGTTCTGTTATAGTCAACACTAAACGACTAAACTATGATCATACCTTGAAGCACTACCCGGCGTTCCTCATTTCTACACCACAGATTTACCAGTTAACTATTCACCCTCATTGGAAGATATGCCAATAACACAACCTTATTCTTCTCAAATTCCAATCCTTCCACTGTCAGTTCAAAAATCTTAATACATTTAAACATCTTTATTTTCTGGTTTATTAAATAGAAAATTAATATCAATGTATCTAAATCATTACATATAACGACATAAGCTTCTCACTTTGACCAAAAGACTGCCCGACGATCACTCTGAACAATTTCATCTTACTTGTAGAGTAAGGTCCACGTTTAAAAACAACCAAAAAATGTTTAACAGTAAACTTAACCTACAAAGGCCCTTATTCAGGTCGAATACAAACATTCAAAACACTTTTTCTATAAAAATGTCCACCATTTCATATGGACCTCCAAAATCTCACTCTAGGGTTCAGCAAAAAAAATTAAATATCAAAACGATTCAAGGCTTGCAATACTTAGCCTTCGTATTATTGTAAAAACTCCGTGATAGGTAGATAACTAACTGTTCTATGGCGATCCTCAAGTCAAAACCATCCACAATACAGCTATTATCTTTTACAAAAGGTTCTAAAAGAAACTTCTGTTAAGTTCAAATAACCTCATTTCACAAATGGCCTCAAAGACATTTCCTGACAACCTTACAAGACACTTCAAACACAATTGTTGCTGAGAACTACTTAGTTTATAAAACATGCTTATACACTATACAGTACTTAATATAATTTTTACTTCGTTATATAAGGTGATTCAATTGTGAAGCTTCCTTCAAGTCATTTACAGCCTATGTAATAATTATTTATATTTTTTTTTTTTATTGTATGTAATGTATAGATTGTAAAATATCAATAAGTCGCCACTCTATATGAAAAAAGAGGAAAAGATAATCATCTAACGATGATTAATGATAATATTTTATGTTATTGTTTCAGGTACTACTGACTATAACAATCATGTGGATTCTGTGCGCGCTATTCACCATGTACGATTACTTCCCAATCGGACATCCCGCAAGAACCGATGTCAAGATTCGGATTATAGGTGATTCGTCATGGTTCCGAGTGCCGTATCCTGGTAATTATAATACAGTTATATTTACACTACACTTAGGCGAGACGTAGGTACTTATCATAATGTACGTTTCACCTAAGTTATTAGTGATATTCATTACATGTTAATATTTGTGTATCATCTGCATTGAAATTCAAAGGTCAATGGGGTTGGCCAACCGTTAGTGTAGCCGGCGTCATAGGCATGTTGGCTGGCGTATTGGCGTGTACTGTTGAGTCCATAAGCTACTATCCGACAACAGCCAAAATGTGTGGTATGTACTTATCAAAAATAATAAACAGCCATCTCTTACTTTATGCTCATCATATTATGTGATTGTGTGACTGGATATAATATAACATAAAGTTACACGAGTAAGATACTGAAATTAGTGTGTTGCTATACAATATACACATTTAACCACACAGGAATCGATCATGGCAAACAACAATTTTGAGGTCCGACAAATGATAATAGTTAGGTGGGCGCTTCTAAAGGGTGTTTTGTGATATTTTAAAATTAAAGACAATTAAACTAAACCTTCATATAAGAGAAATTAGGTACTTTAGGCCGAATTTGGTAATAATCGCGATCGTTATGGCTTGAATTTTAGAGTTTATACGACATTTCACAATTTATGACATAAGACTTTCAAAGAACTTCACATTCAACTGTTACCTTTTTCATATACACATAGCAAACTAGCAAATCTACGTAGCAGTATTTTACTAAAAAAATTTTCAAGTAGATATAGACTGTTTTAAATGAATAATAAATTTATTAAAATGCATAAGACTTGTTTTAAAATAAATACTTAACATCAAAATTATTCGAGTACATTTAATATTATCCTCTACAGATTTGATAATAAATACTTATTTTCTAAAATTAACTATTAATATACTTTAATAATAAACCGGTATATGCTATATGTTTTGCATGTGTAAGCCAGAGAAGATACGTCGATACAAAGTTCTCCGAAATTCAAACAATAAAATTAAATTAGAGATCATTACTGAGTTGGATGGCAGTACTAAGTGTGTAGATGGTTGTGATAACAATTAATGGTTTGAAAAAAAATCTAGTTTTATCGATTTTACATAATGAATTTTTAAATAACACTTTCAAAAAGTTATATTTAAATTAGTTTTTTTTTTTATCTCAGATCACGAAATTCAAAACTCGCAAGTACTTAAACAATTATTTATGATGATAGTCATGCAATATTTATAAACAAAAATCATAAAAATTTATGTAGTCAATATTGGATGTCTGTTTAACTTTAAGCAATAAATAAATTGAATTTTGTGTATGAATATTAGGAGCTCCACCTCCACCAATACACGCTATCAACAGAGGAATTGGATTTGAGGGACTAGGAACGGTATTTGCTGGACTCATGGGAAGTGGAAATGGCACCAACACGTTCGGAGAAAATGTTGGTGCGATCGGCGTCACAAAGGTGACATAAAAATGATACAAGATATCATCCCATGTTTATTGTTGTGCCCTCATCTTGCAAGCGCATAATAGTAAATTTAATTTAGAATAACATTTAAATAAAATCTATTTAGTTTAAAAAAACATTATGTCTTATTAACGTTTTCAAGGAGGATACAACAATACACGTATAAATTCCTCGTAGGAAAATATTATTTTCTTAAAATTTGTATCGATTTTATTAATTTAAAATTTATTTATGTAGATTGGCAGTAGGCGCGTAATACAGTACGCCAGTGCATTGATGTTGATTCAAGGCGTTGTCAATAAATTTGGAGCAGTTTTTATAATCATTCCTGAGCCTATTGTAGGAGGCATGTTTTGTATTATGTTCGGAATGATTAGTGCATTTGGTAATAATTTTAATTTAAAACATTTAAATTGAACTGAATTATTTGTTGAATGACTTAAAATAATAAATTGTATTTTAAATTTTCAGTTTTAAAACTCTTAGAATGTATCTTTATTAATAGCTCTACAATCAATACTTACCTAATTATAATAATATATAAAAATAAAAAATAGTAGTTAAAAATAAAAACTCCGGATGCAATGGTATTGTAGAATCCCAGGTGGATATCCATTGAAAAAGCCAAGGGGACTACAATTTTTTACATGAACTTAAGTCGTGCGGGCATGCCTCCCCCCACAAACCTATCATTGATAATTGTTGACAATTTTTTTAATTAATATTCAAATAATTGTACTGTGTCAAATATATAAATTAAAATAACTATTTAATATTTTTTTCATATTTAAAATTTAATAATACTTAGTTAATAAAAAATACTTAGCGTTTATATTAGAAAAAATAAAACTATAAATGAATCTCGTAAATACTTTATTTTATTTTAAAACCGACATTCTTGAGGATTTTTAAAATCCATTTAAAATATATTCACTGTAAATACTGTTTGTTAAATATTTTTCCATGTATAGAACTGACAGATTTATAAAAAGTTCTTGATGCAGTTCTCATACACGCTTTATTCTTCTCATAACTGAAAAATATCGTTTATATGTTGCTGAACTAACTAGTAGAGTAAGTGCTACTCATAGCATTTTTCATAAACAAGGGAAAATTTCTTTTTTAGTTCTATTTTTTAAATTTTCAATATTAAAATTATTGCTGATTTTATTTATGCGATTTGAGCAACAGTAGTTTTTGATTTTTGATTTAATATGTTAATATTCAAAAAAATCCTAAAATACAAAATAATAAAAATGTTATTTTTGAATTTATATTTTTTATACTACATAGTTTATAATGTATAGTCATATATAGTTTACATATATAGTATACAAATATTCTGTTTGGGATATATATCTATATATATATATATATATTGAATGTTTATAAAAGTGAAACTAAAGCACTTTTATACTTTTGGAATAATTTTTAGGGTGACTTTGTGGGCTTTTTTTTCGGAGGGGAGAGTCTAAACACGACGATCTCCGTCAATGTGTAGTATGGCCATTGTTAGTTACAGAACATAAATTAATTAAATTATATTGGTATCCTTTGTTATAAACAATAAGTACTAAATTAATTATAAAACTCTTCATGGGAACTTTCACCCTAAAAACAAATTTAACACGTGCTTATAAATTACATGATTACTTGAACAATGTTTTCACTTTAATTATATTTGTATTTAATATTTATTTTCTAAATTAACTTATATTTGGGTTTATAGGTTTATCCGCTCTGCAATATGTTCAATTGAATTCGTCGAGGAATTTATATATCATTGGATTTTCAATGTTCTTTTCGCTGGTAAGTTCATTACGTTTTTAGATCAATCTACCCAGAAATAAAAAACTAAATTTTAAATGAGAACCATTTTTTATAGCTTTTCAAAAACATAACTTGCTCTAACTTAATCAAACCAATTTTTATTCAGTTTTAATATATATTTTTTTTTTTGAACTGTCTTAAAAAATATATTCAACAAAATGGCTATCTCAAAAAATTAAAATTCTTAAATGCATAAAAAATTGAATTTCATACCATTCAATCAGAATTTCTATACTTAGTATTGTAAAAAAACCACGTTTAAATATATTGATTTTCCATATCGGATGATAAAGGACTTTTGGGACATACTGTATAGTACCTTGTGCAATTACTAATACAATAATTCAGCATTTATGTAGAATTCGTTTATTGCTTGGGAATTAAACAATTATCTTTTTTAATTAAGCTTCAAACCTGTATTGATTTAATCGTTTACGATTTCAGGTTTTACCGAAATGGCTTATCGCTCACCCGAATGCAATTCAAACCGGAAACGAAATATTAGACAGTGTGTTAACCGTCATTTGCAGTACGAGTATATTGGTCGGTGGTTTGATCGGCTGCTTCTTGGACAATACCATACCAGGTTGAAAATTAAAAATAATCATTGTAAATCGCAAGTCGTTTGAATAAACATATATATTTTATTGTCAATATAGGCACTCCAGAAGAAAGAGGTCTCATAGCTTGGGCCAATGAAATGAATCTGACTAGTGAACCCACTACAGGCGAAGAAACGAGCACTTATGATTTTCCGGTTGGCATGAAAGCATTAAGGAAGTTAGTATTGAATAATTATTTTGATACGTTTTAGATGATAAGTAACTACAAAATTTGTTTTAAGTATAAATTATGCCAACGTGACCGCATTATATTAACATTATACGTGAATCTTGCAAAAAACACAATGGATTAATATTCAACAATTAAAACGTACCAAATAGAAATCTAAAGGCTAGTTTTTGTCACATTCAAATAAAGATTATAAAAATTGTTTTATTCTGTTTAGTACCTACCTACATTTTTAAATGGTTTTAAAAAAATAATTCTCCAATCTTTATTTTCTGTTTATGGAACATTTTACAGTCCCAATGGGCCACTATAGATACTGAGATACCTATACAGTTAAAAAAAGTTTTTTTAAAACTTAAATTAATAAGGTTATTTTAATAAACGTTTGACCACTACAATTTTTAAATTATAAATACTTTAAATAAATTATATTTGTTATTATTTAAAAAATAAAAAATAGCACATCACATATTATTTTTTCAGATTAGTAGTTTAAATGTATAAGGTTCATTATAATACATAGCTATAAAACAATATCAAGCACCATGGTCCTACCATAGAGTAATATAGAGAGGCCGTTCTATAAAATAGTTGAAGCCCAGTTAGACTCCCTTTTACAGATTAGCCATATTAAATATGTAACATATTGTATTACCCGGTAATATTAGTCACACAATAATTTTTATAATTTTTTATTTACTACTCAGAAATACTTTTTCACATTATGTGTGATAACTTTTGTTATTTTTGTTGGATTCATTTAAAGTTATGGGTTACAATTTTCAAAATTGTTCGTTGTTGAAAATAAATATAATTTACCGATTAGTATAATACAGAGTTATTAAACTTAACATATTGTTCTAAACCTAAAAAATAAAATTATATTAAAAAAGACAATATCTTATTCATTACTAAATACATACTTGACTTAAATTTCCATACTTACACAAATTATTCTGGGATACTTTTGAAAAAAATAAATACTTTTGTTTACCATATATTGTTAATGAATAGCGAAGAAACAAGACAGAAGACTTTCTTGAATTTTATTAGACATTCTTTGATTTATTACGATGGTTTACCTTTAATTAAAATAAAACAACATTGTACTACAACCAATTAATTATTTATATTTAATATTTAACATAAATGTTACAACTTAGAACTAAAACATGCAATTTTTTCTAAATTTATTATTTTAAAATAAATGATAACAATTATAAATTTTTTAAATTCATTGACCTCTAAACAGGGTAAGTTTATTGTACCATTATCTAAGGGATGGTGTTTCATTATGTTTTTTTAAAAATATAATTAATTTTTAAATTTATGTAGGTGGTTGCAATTGATTTTATTAAAAGAGTAAAATGATCTGATAATGGACTGCGTGTTTCTTGACTATGAGTTCTTTAAGACTTAAATAATGTGCTAAAACTTTTGACTGGATTTCTAATCTGTTAAATGCTTTTTCTTTTAATTGTAGATTTTTAAAAAATGTTCAGTTTTAAAACAAATTGAAATGACATCATCACTGGGGTACATTAATCCTCCTTTATCACCACCTTTATTCTTTAGAGAAATTAAAGAATTTAAAAAACAATCTTTTTCCACAGCTACTAATGAAATTTTGCATTCTTCACATTTAAGAGAATTACTAAGTTTATAAACTACAAAACCAGCTGTATAAATAATGATTTCTTTGGTAAACTGGATTAATGAATGTTCAGAAATGTTACCAATATAATCATGATCCATAATAAATGAATTAATATTTTCAACATTTACCTCATCAATAATTAAGTCTGAACTAATACCTATAGAATTATTATTCAGTACTTTAATAGGATCTGTACTGGAGTAATGTAAAATATCAATATCCTCAAGTGATATACAATTGCCGGTATTAAAACTTTGGACATTATTTACTCTAAATACTAATTTTTTTATATGCTGCTCGAAACTGTCGGGCCGTTGGATTATTATTATAACCTCCTGATGCTCTTATTGTGCCAAAAAACAATTCAAAGTGATCCTGACTACATTTGTACATTTTAATATGGTCTAATTTGCCTGAGTCTACAAAAGTATTATACAATTTTAAAGCACTATTTAATCCTCCAATAAATCCAATGAATCCCGTTTTTCTTTTAGAATCTAAGACAGGTACAAATCCATCAAATTCTTTTACCTTAAGACCTTTTATATAATTAATAAATTTGTCTGTATATATAGAAATATCTTTTATATTCTCTTTGCTCAATGCTTTTTTATATCCTATACAATTAATCGAGCGTGAATTTAGTATATCAAATTCAATATTAAACATTTCTATAAATGTAATTGTGGCACCAGCTTCCGAAAACTCATCCATCTTTAAATTATTCATACAAAATCTCAAAGCATCAGCAACAGACTGACTAAGCAGTTGTGATACAAGCTTAACTTTCATTTTTTGTTTACAGTAAAAAAGATGTTCTTTTCTCAATTTATTTGCTAAATGACAACTTTCTTCTTCTTGCAAACAAAATAACCTTACTATATATTCAAAATCAATAATATTATCTTCATCATCCAAAAATTGTTTTTTTTCTCCAAAAGCATTTATCACTAACTTTATCATATGAGCTGGATCCATAAATGTTACTATTTCATTAGATATGTTTTCAAAAACAAAAGATGTGTTTAAGATATTTATATTAAAATTACATCCCAAAAGTTTTGCAGTTGTTAAGTTGGTTGTACATCCATCAAATGTTAAACTAATTATCGATATACCAGTTTGTTGTAAAAGTGTTAAAGCATGTTTAATTAGTTCAGATTTTTGGGAACTATTAAGATTACTTACTAAAAAGTACCCAATTGGTAGCTTCCAATTTTCATTTATAGAAACAGCCATAAGCACAAAGCATTCTTTGGCTATATCAAGGCTATCATTGGTCATTCCATTGCCTAAATCTACACGCCCGTGGTATGTTCCAGTAGAGCTATCATACTGAAGATGTTGGCGAATAGCCATCTCATCCATCATCAGGGCACAATAAACCGAATTAGTGGAATCTTTTACTTTCAATGTTAATAATTTAAGAGATTCTTGTGTAAATCCAGGATTGGCATTAACATTAGCATACCATTTACTAAGTGTACGCTGGTGTGGTAGTATAGTGTTAAACTGTTTTCGAACATATTCATAAGCTCTAACGGAGAAAAAGTGCAATGATAAAGCAAATTGCCTAACAGATGGACTACGACTACTATGACTACTACTCGTATATTTTTTTAGGAACTTTTTTACCCATATTTTTTTAGCCCAATTAGTAATTAAATCTTTATTATTACCAAAAGATTTCAACAATGTGAAGCCAACATCTTCATTTATGAGGTTCTCGTTTTGCAATTTTTTGATGATTGTTTTCATTGTTGCAATTTTTTTTCTCTGTCTCCTAACAGTTTGCAGTGCTGTTTTGAGCCTCATATCTTTAATTGCAAGCTCACCCTTTAGTACCTGAATTCCACATTTTAAGAAGCGACGACGTGGAGTATCTGATGCATGAATGCTGCTATCATCCATAAGTGATGTTTCACGTTTCATCTAAATTAAAAATAATAAGTTTAAAATCACGTATTTCTAACACATAATAAACAAACAAAATATATAATTTTATATCATTGAATTTAAACAGTCATATTTACACAAGGTTTTTTAATACTGAATGTATCAGAAGTGCTCACTGTGTTTATGGATGATTCATCAACTGACAGCAATGATGCAATTTCATCTTTGCCGTTTGGACTAATAGTACAACTAGCCAATTCCTAAAATATAACAAGAATAAAAAATTATGTATAAAAACGTTAAAAATAATAAAAGATTATATGATTAGATACCTGTTCATGTATATTTTCATTTTTTTGTAAGCCTTGACCAATAGATATCAATGAAATATTCATGTCTTCTTCTACATTTAATTCATACATAGAAGATAACTAAAAAAAATGTTATTATAATTATTTAAAGTTAATAAGAGTAATAATTAAAATATGATATTCACCTTGACTTCAGTCCTTTCGAACAAAACACGGTTGTCACTTGTACTAGACACATCAGTGTTTGAATTACTTGGCAGGAAAGGTGTTACTAATTCCGGATAAACAATTTTAGACTGAAATGCGATAATATAAAATAAAAACTCTATATTCTTGGGCATTTTTTGAATATATTATTTAACTTACACTTTTTACTCTTTCAACAATACATGTTGGAACAGCAGTTTTTTGGAGAATCCTCATGTTTTGGTTTTGATTAAAAATAAAACTTGCTGAATCAAAATGAGCAGAACATAATAAACTATTCTTTGTGATATCCTTTGTATTTAAACCATTTTCATTTATAAAATTCAACCATTTTATTCTAATATTTTCATTAGTTGGAAACCTGAATAAAAATAAATAATAATTATATGAATATAAAAGACATTTTTATATAAATAAAATAAATTTTAATAAAGACACTCAATGGCAAATAATAGTCAAATAACAATTGTTACTGATACTTACTTATGAAATGAAATATTAGCACTTTTGGAATTTGCATTTCTCGATCTGCTACAGCAAAAACAACTGGGCATTTTTTATTAAAACAATTAAATGAATTAAACAAAACAAAAAACTACTGAGTTTGTTTTTTAAAAAAATACTAAAAGTCCGGCTAATGTTGGTAAACACGAGGTAAAGTGTAAACACTAAAAGATATAAACATTATCAATTATTCAGTTATCACTTAATAGTTATGTCAAACAGGTTGACTTGAAGTTTTAGTTGTACATTTTTTTTGTTTATATACATGGTGACCCTGCAAAAGGGAGTCTAACTGCGCTTCAACCTGACATACAGACGATATAGGGAGACGGCTTCTCTATATTACTCTATGGTCCATACAGATCAGATATTGATCTAAGCAGATCTATTGACCTAATCGTTCAGGCCCAATAGTATAAATTAAACACCAAAACAATTTTTTTTTGTACTTGTTTTTTTTTTTTTAATTAATAGAACCGTCACTCATAATAATATTGACAGTCTTTTTTCTAAAATGATTTGTAAGTACCTAAATAATACAATAATAAGACAAAACTATGATGAATTGAGATTTAGATATTTAATATTTACTATGGATAAAACACATACGTATTTATAAATACTATTGACAATGATAATTTTTTATACTTTTATTTTTTTCAGGATGAAATGGACGTACTCAATTCCATTTTTACCAACCTACAGACCAAAGAAAAATTAGAATTTTCAATGTGTGTATTTTATTAATATAATTTATTGTAAAATTATATATCTAATATTGTTTATTGAGTTGTATGTATTTATCAAGTCTCGTTATTTGTATCATCAATACAAAGTAAAAAATTAAGTCACTTTTTTTTATCGCAGTTCTGAAACGGTTGAATGGATTTCGATGTGGTTTACACAGTTAGATAGACAATTAACATAGGAAGATTCATATGTATAACTTATTGTTATTAATATAATTTCTTTATCTTTGATAAATTACGGCATACGTATCATTATACGTGTTGTTAACTCTCGCAGTTTATAACTGGCTAATTTGATGAATTTTCCAAATAAAACAAATAAATAACTATTGGTTACTACATAGGTACTTGTGCTTGTGCATTATAAAAACAAAACATACCTACAAAAACTGTATTTTTATTTATTTATGATATAAAATGTAAAAAGTACAATATTTATCTTATATCTTAAAACCGTTTTCCGCCAAAATTGACCTTTCCGTTTACCGCCGAGTCCGTTTACCGTGGGACAGATTAACAGCTATCCCCATCCCACAATCTCTAGAAATCATGTTGAATAACAAAAGTGTCCAACGTTCGGCGGCCTATAAATTATACCAAATATAAAAAAAAAAAATTCAAATAATTGAAACGATCCGACTCACTTCGTTTGGGGAACAGAAAACGACATCATACATCTCTCCTAACAAATGATCCAACGGGAACATGTCCAACCAACCGCAGACGGGTTGTACCGGACAGACCCGTCCTCGATGTGTCGACTCTTCTGACGACAGCCAAGTACATCCTCTTTTTTTTTTGTGTCGGCACCGATCGACAGGGGCGCACTGTTTGCTTTCGCGTCACACTCCTTACCCCTGTCGACCATTATTAATTGATCAAAAACATACATCGCATATTGGGATGCGGTGAGCAAATCTTCCACTCACAGTCCCTTACAATATAGTATCACATTAATTACATACAACAGGGCTCTACCCCTGTAATTGCGCTCTTCGAGCCCCAATACAATTACATTATATAATCTAAAACTGCTGCCGCTACTGATTGCACTGCCCTCTCGTCAAACTCCTTCCTGGTTATGACTGTTGTAATGAACTTGACGACTCTGTCCCATTTCTTCTTCGACTGTAGCATGCACTCCATCATCCTTTCCGGGGTTAGGCCGCTTCACAACTCCACTTCAAAGATGCGCCTTTCCTGCCACCACCTGTCACATCCGATGAACGTATGTTCGGCGTCATCGTTTGGGTGATCGCAGTACATACACACCGCGTCATCCCTCTTCTTGAACCGCAGTAGATACTTGTTGAAGCATCCATGCCCCGTCAAAAACTGAGTGACATGGTAGCTAAGTTGGCCCCATCTCCAGTTCTTCCAAACATCGGTTCGAAGTATTAGCCTGCGTGTCCAACTCCCTGTACTGTTCCGGTCCCATTCCGCCTGACAAATATTAATTGCTCTACCTTTCGCTTCTATTTTTACCTCTGCTAGATCTTTGCCGTCTCTCCTTGCCTATTCGACCTCTGATCTTTCCACTGCGAGTAAATGGATGGGTATTATGCCTGCTACCACCATTATGGCCGCGTTCGACACTGTGCAGTAGACACTCGCGACCTTCGAAGCCATCTTTCTCTGCGCAGAAGATAGTTTGTTCCTGTTAACCTCGTGCTGAAGTGCATCACACCAGATCGGTGCCGCATACAGTAATTGTGAATGAACAACCGTCGTAAGAAATTTCCTCTTTGCAGCAGAAGGTCCTCCGACGTTAGGCATTAGGCGAAAAAGTGCCGCAGCTGTTCTCATGCCCTTATCACTGGCCACCTCTATATGCTTCCTGAAGCCCAGCACAGAGCTAAACAACTAAACAACTAAACAATAGCCAAATTCCAGCTTATTATCACGTTCATCAACCTCAAAAAATTTATACTCATTAGACTACAGCAACCAAATACTTTCAGATGCCTGTATACAAAATCAATCTACAAATTTCTATTTTCATCAGAATTTCTCTCAAACACAGCCAACTACATATTCATTAATTCAACAAAATCGACCATTGCAGTATAACCAATCAAACACAACCGTAACATATGACACTTCAACTCATGTTTATTCAAAATTACTTCAACAAATTTATTTCAACGTTCTCTATATGTAGATCATCTACTCATACTTAAAAATAAAACTAACAATTATTTTCCTAGTTTAGAAATAAATATGAATTAATAAGAATTATAACTAACATAATATTAAATGGAAAATTAAAATTGTTTAAATAAAATACTTTTATAACATTTATCAGATTGAAATGTGTGTGAATAAAATATTTTACGAAGCATCTACCTTAATGATATAACTAAACGTTCCTTTGGACTAACAGGGATCCTCATATCGGTTGATTCCTTTGTTAAATTTATTTTTAAAAAATTGTACAGCTCGTCAAATGTAGACAAAGACATTCTTGGTTTGC
Organism: Aphis glycines; assembly: GCA_009761285.1. Classification (NCBI taxonomy): domain Eukaryota; kingdom Metazoa; phylum Arthropoda; class Insecta; order Hemiptera; family Aphididae; genus Aphis; species Aphis glycines. The sequence continues at coordinate 707,090 of VYZN01000072.1, forward strand.
TCTACTGCTTTTTCTAAAGTGAGTGACAATACATTTTATTTTGTCGATTAAACATTGCTGTAACTTTAATGCATCTTGGACAATCAAGTTGAGAATATGAGCAAAACACCCCAAACTATATAATATCAGCTATTTTGGAAAAATAGCAATAGCTGATATTTTATAATAGCAATAGCTATTGTCATACAAATAAATATCATTTTACTATCACTATCATCAATACCAGTGGCGTAAACTGGGTGGTGCAAAGGTATGTTTTTGTACCACCAGAAAATCATTGAAATTTTATTCCTATAATTCATAATATCATATTATTTCGCGGTTATTTCATGAGATATCGTACAAAAACAAATTCTCGTATCCATATTATCAATATAAAAACCTATTATCTTGTCCCATCCACTACCTGTCCTATGTCGTATCCACACTGAGATAGATAAGAATATACTGGAGCGCGGACTCACCTATGCTCGTATGTTACGAAAAACGGGCCGACGTATTTTTCGTTACCCCCACTCCTGTATGGCAAGAAATTGAACTGCCATACCAATAACATTGAAAGACTACGCATTTTAACTTGACACAACTCTGGGATAAATGGTCATATTACGTTAACTCTGGTATCAAAATTTTTGTTTTTATGTGTACTTCAAACTTGTATTTACAAAAAATTAAAATAAAAACTCTGGTAGTAACAATTATTATTGTTGTATTAAGGTCTTGGTGGTGCCTGTAAAATTGAATAGAGTTCCTTAATGTTTTAATGTATAATATGGATAAAAAAAGAAAAAAACAGGTGAAAACTGTTGCCATATATGTAAAAAAAAATTATATAATATATAATATTCTTATTAATATTAAATTTATTTACAAAAATTCTTCTATTTTCATCATTTTTATGTGAAAATGAAATTAAAAAAAAAAAAATTAAATGTATTATACGCAATAGCTCATGTAAATTAACCAATACCTATTACCTATTATACTGCTTAATTTCTTTTTTTTACATTGTTTTGCATTATATATTTTAAAATTAATTAATATAATATAATATACTTAAGATTACAATAAGCTGAATAAGCATACATAAATGTATTAATTATTTATGCTACTACCAAAAAATAAAAAATACCTATAACAATACCAACGACGCCAACACATAATTATAATGGTACTTAAAACACACATGTTAACATATCATTTTTATTATTAGGTTAACCTATTAGTTGCACAAATATCTGTAATTGTAATGTAAGTAATTTTATCGAACTTATACTTTCCTTTACAAACATGATACATTGAAGTTGCACTACTACAACTGATACTATTATTTAATTATTAGATGCTCATATATTAATATAAATATATACACCAGAAAAACTCTTAAAGAAAAACACATACAAATTTAAAATTTAGAAAAATAATAATAAAAATGTTAACAAAAAAAAACTTGTTGCTTACCGCTTGGACATCCTTTTCTGTCCTGTAAATAATGTATTTAAATTATATTTTTAACAATTAATATTAATTAATAATATTGGGGGACGAGGTGGCCGTGCGGTCTAAGGCGTCGGTTGCGGCGCAGCCGGGTTGCTGGTTCGATTCGCGGTCACTGGGTGGCATTTTTCTTCGGACAAGTCACGGTGTCCGGAGAATAAGTGTCGGTATCCCCCACCCCGAGGCATGGCAGAAACCTACGGGTGCCCCACTAGAAATTCTGCCACAATACACACATGTGTTTTCCCCTACCGTTCCCACAATCTCACAGTAAAAAACCTATACAAATAAAAAAAAAAAATTAATAATAATAAATAGATACTACTTACGTCCATGACCACCATAGCGGCCACACGGTCCGCCACAACCGAGCTCTGACTCTTCGGTACGGATCGGATGCTGGTGAGCTGCGGCGCGGGCGACGAACCTCGGCCCCCACCGCGAGACGATGCCCCGGACCGCCGGTAGGGTGATCGTGATCGCGGTGGTGCCCTACGGCCCGGTATCGGCCGCCGTCGATTCTTCTTACTTCTGCCTGGATAACAAGTATTAAAAATACATATCTTATTATTAATAATTTAGGAAGATTTATTGCTTACGCGCAATAATAATAATAATAATATATATAATTACAAAATATACGTACAATCACGGGCCAGATGGCCCTTGTGCTACAGTTATAGCATCCTGAAAAATAAAAGTGTATAGGCAACATTGTAAATATTCATTATTTTTGATATTCATACTTTTTTGGCATTTTTGGTTGGTGTTGACCATCACCGTACAGTTTCTGAAACTGAATAAAGTCTATAACATTTAATATTAAATTATTAATTAAGTAAAATGACATATTACAGTTAACCTAAAAACAAACAAAAAATACACGCGAAAAGGTTAAAATAACTAATACGTGTACTCACTTCGAATGAACAATTCAAATTGAATGGCGTCCGTAAGACATTCATTGTTCCATTGCATATTACGCATTTATGGTTGAAATTGGTACTATAAATAATCGCAAGTCTGGTTCATCGGTCTACCCATTAGTGACGATTGACAATTAATATTTAATAATATCCTTTGTTATATTAATTAAATTATATTATGTGCGGTATTTAATATTTGATAATACTGGTGCCATGTTGTGGCGGAGTAGAGAGCGAAAAGCGTTGAGGACCTGGGTCCGGTGCGCCTGCATTAGGCAATTTTTCTTTGACGTTCATGCAACACGTTTGTCTTTACGTAAACAAAAATTTGCACTTTTTTCTGTACTTTTTTTAGTACATATTAGGGTAAACCATACAGTTATTGGCAGGGGTATAGTTGTCGGCATACCAAACTTATTTTATCGATAAATAGTGCTGTGTTGGATTTAAAAAAGATTTTTTATTTTAAAATAATTGGTCATACTGTCCTATTTATATTTGCGCCAAAAGTAATCATTATTTTGTGACTGATAAGATATAACATTTTGTTCAAGAAGTGACGCTGTAAAGTGCATAAACCTGTATTTTTTCTTAAGGTGCCAATAACTGTACCCTTTTTCCGAATCCGGACCCCCCTTGGATCATGCCATAGTATTTATTTTTATTTTATACTTTTAAAGTTTCCCAAAAGTTTTCATCAAAATGTATTTATTATAATTATTATTAGAGTTGGTATAATAATATAATTGTATTTATAATGTATAAAGTATTTACTCAGGAAGAGAACAAAAAAACAATATATAATAAATAAAAAAATTTCCTGGACCCCCCCCCCTTGAATAAATCCTGGTTGCGGCACTGATGTGTTCTATTATTTTTAAGTTCTTTTCCTGGATCGTCGGTCGATGTGGTCAACAACATTCTCATTACGTTCGTACCTCGCACTTTTTCAACGTGAATATTTGTCGTATTTAAACATTTAATTTGTATTTATATTGTTTGTCAATGTCCTTAAGAAACATAACAAGTAATGATTGACATTGTTTCATTGAACAAAAATTTTAATTGTTATAATACAACATAAGCATTGTAGTTACTGATTTGTAACCAAACCAGACACTGTTGACCATAACAATTGTTATAACACACACTATGTACAGCGTTTTATGTATGTAATATTTTCATTAATTACTTACATTATAATAATAATTATAATACACATTGTACTGTATGTTTTTTTTTTATGTCTCATGTTCAAAATATATACCAAATATATCATAAAAATATACAATATTCTTAATTATTTACCATTGCAAACAATTAAAAAGAATAAATTCCAATACTTAAACGTATTATTGCCAAGTTTAATTTTACGTATACAATAATATATATTTATTGTTTGTTAATATTATACTTTACTATACTGTCCTTTAAAATATTTTATATTCCTTTAATTTGATTTTCAAATACATGTGTACAATATATGATGTGATCGATTAAATTATAATATAATATGTATGTGTTTAAGAACTAACATTACACTTTCACTGGAATAGATTTACACTGGTTGAGGACGGATAGCTAGACACTCAATTGCGATTTTTCAAATTCATTTGTTTTTTGTTTTACAAACACAAAAGAACCGGGCAAGCGACCGAACACCGTATTACACTGGTTGAGGAGTAATAGACAATCAATTACCATTTTTCGTATTTTTATATTATATATTTATTTTATATATATTATTACATAATTACACATCCCAAAAACAGCCGGGCAATTATGTCGAGATAAACTTTTACACCGAGAGCGATAACAATGATAATACTATCAGTTAGGTATATTAACTATAGGTAATAACTTATAAACACAACGATCGACTTAAGTACTTTTTTAGTTAATGATCTCTTTTCTAGACACCTGATAATCATTTCCGACTGAATTCCCCGTAAAACGATTTTCACCCGACCCCATCTAAGGTTAGGTTAGGACCCCCTTCGGCGTCTTCCATAACCCCTGGATAGGTTAGGTTAACTAAAATTGTGACTACTAGACTTTTTACAATATTTACTTTACAATCCCGTCTCCGATCTAGGGTACTCACTTAGACCGAATTTCACAGCAGAGCGAGGCACATCTAGTATATTATATATATCGCAATATTACAACAAGAAAACCTAATCTTACGACCTGGCTCCAGTGGCATCGCCGAATCACCACCGCAGATCCATAGCTATGGATGCTGGAACGATCCGTCCGGCCCTGCACCTGCACGTTTCTCCACTGGCACCGCCAAAACGAGAGTGAATTTCATCGACAACCACGAACGACAGCAACATACAGGAAGAACAACCAAAGATGGTTGTGTGTGGCAAAGGTACCGACAAGTGGTGATATGACTATACATTGCACACCGGGTTGGCTGGACGAATCATCAGGACAGACGACGAGCGGACCCAACTATGTGTCCGGATCGACAGCTACAAAAAAGATGAAAAACAAATTGTCTGGTGCCGGATTGGCTGGCGGCACAGCCAGCAGCAGACGATAAGTCGCCAAGCGATGGAGGGGGAACTTGCTGGACGACACTTATCTCCGCCACCACACACCCGTGGTATCCGGAGCAAGTTTCTGCTGTCGCAAAGCGTTCCGCGTTCGAACATCATTGTTTAACTTTATTATTAATGGTCAATGATCTTCCACCCAACTCGAGAGTTGTTATGTACCGACTACTATTGTTTAGTCTTATACTATTACATACACGATCACCAACGTAGATTATACTATAAGCGTAGGTGACTAGTGCCAAATGAGGAACAAGACGGCGCTCACGGCAGTTCACACGTCTTGTCGGCGAGTTAGTCTTACAACCGACTCTAACAGCTTAATTAGTAAGTGAGGTAATTTAAAATATAAACGAAGTAACTTATAAAGTAAAATTGTAATCATTTAATATTTAATAAAGTGTGAATTAAAATCAAACAAATTATACACTACCAAAATAGTTCTATCGGTGGCCGTTACGATTACTATTTTAAAATGTAAAGATTGGGCATAATTCTAGTTTAATTCCCTAGCGATTTTTCGGAATTTTTTTTTCAAAATATGTGCTTTTGTATGCTTTATTTAATAGTTCTTTTTTAAGAAAAAAATCACTCAAACTTCCTTTTGAAGTTGTGTTCAAAAAACTTAAAAATACTCTATTTTTCAAAAAAACGTTTTTTGTAATAAAAACCAAAAATTTGTACCACGTCGGATGTATTATGTGTTTTTATAAGTTTTGTTTTATTTCCGAGACTTACCTAAGGTTGTTTTACATAACAAGTCCAGGGATATTTTCGATTTTAATTGTCCGAGCGAATGAGTGTCCACGCCGGGTGTATTATGTACTTTTTTATAATTTTACATAAAATAAATAGGTGGTGAAGGAAAAATAGTGAAAATTGAAACTTTAAATGAAAACTTCTTTGTGTCATTAGTGAATATTGTACGCATCAAATGAGAAAAAAAATTAAAAATACGATTTTAAAAAAAAACGAGCACATGTTTGAATTTTTCTGAGTATAACTTCCAAATGAAGTTTGAGTGACTTTTTTAAAAAGTAGCATTAAAAAAAGCATACAAAAACACATATTTTGAAAAAAAAATCTAAAATTCTCACTTAGTAGCTAAACTAAAATTGTTCCAAAGATTGTAAAGTAATATAAGTAATACCAACTCTGATGGTAGTTTGTGACGTCAGCAGATAGCCAAGATGAACTGGTTGGGTTATAATAATAATTTTAACAGATACTTGCTTTGCCTTAACTCCCGTCCGATCGAAATGGTAGAATTCCAGTATGTTGAAGGCTTCAATGCTATTATATTATACACTGATCAATATTAAGAAGTAGTAAATGCATTACATAGTTTATTGTATCTTGTATGACTATGATTTTGGATTCTAGTTAATTAGAATGCGTCCAGAAAAATTTACAATGTACCTATAAAGTACAAATAATTATTTGAAGTCCTTTCATGCTCCTTTACTAAAACTAATCAAACCTCATCTGTTTTAATTTCTAAAATGTTGGTATGCATCATTTTTCATCACTAATAGCTGACCCTAAATATTATATTATTGGTTTTTTTTTAATATAACATGATCTTGTTTTTTAACTAGATACAACCTTTAGAACGAATTTGTATCTAGTCGTATCTATACTTTCGACTTTTTTATTGAACATTTATATAATAAGTTTATGATAATATATTTTTTAATACGTCATAACTTTTCATATTTCCTACAGTGTATTAAATGTTAATATTGAATGCAGGGACAGATTAAGCGGACTATATCGGCCCAGTACCCACCCCCCCCATAAGACATATCATCCCATAATATTACTATTGTATACTTTCATTGATTATAATTAAAAGCAAAAGTACAAAATATAATTAAGCAGTAAAAACTAGTAGTAGTCATAATTGTTCATAGAAATAAAAGTAATAGCAACATTATAATATTTAAAACAACAACAAAGATTAAAATAATACAAAGGTAAAATAAAATTATTAACAAAAAACTTAAAAAAAAAACCTTTTTTCCAAATGTATAATTATAAATAGAAGTATATTTCTATTTTGTATACAGAATATTATTATCTTTATTTTGATGGAAGAGACTTATGAAAATCTTGATATATGGATGGGATAAGTTCCATAGAAAATAATGATAGTAAATCTTTGTGTTTGAATTTTTCAAATGGCAATTTTCCATTATACAATTTTTCAGGTATACTATGATTTTTATATCTTCCCCTTTATTTTTGTTTTATGAAATTTATCTTTATAAAGTCTATAAAGGTTTGCCTATAACTTTTGCACTTCTTATTAGAGTAATCCATTGTGCAGGAACATAAATCGATTTCTCTTTTTTTTAACGTTCAAAACATGAGAACATACTATCTCCCTCGTTTTGAGTATGACCTCTTTCTAAAAATGCATGACTAACTTTTATTTTAAGTGTAAAGGCTGCATACTCCCACATCGCATAAACAAAACGTTTACAATTCTGGCCACCACAATTGTCAGAGTAATAACAAAACTCTTTGAAACTCTTCACCTTCATCATTTTTAAAAATTTTAACAAGAAAGTTCCATTTTCATGGGAACCTCTTTTTGCTTCTGATTCGACCCACATGTAACAGTAACCAACTTTGTTTACAATATTATATACCATAAAATTGTAAGCGCCAAACTTTCTTTTATAATAAAAATTACTGACCTCACCTTGTGGTGTAGTCAATACTTTTTCTAAGTCAAATACAGCAACACACAATTCAGAATCATTAGCTGCTCGCTTTTTATCAAAATTTCTGTTATCTTTGGCTATATTTTTGTTTGTCAAATATTCATCGTGGCTTGGTTGAACTATTGAAGTTTCAATTTTTCTTCCTCACTAGCAAATTTAAATTCTTCACATTTGTCGTATAAGTCTTTTTTGGTTTAAAAAAGCTGAAGTTAAGAATATTAAATACATCTGTATAGTGTATATTGCCTAATTGTAGCATTTTGAGCCTTGACACAAAAAGTATTGTCTTTAACCCAGTCCAAATAAAATCGATGCATTTTTTAATTACTTAGGTCTGCTTCCCAATAATTTTTTTGTGAAGTCGCTTTTCTATAATGAGATTCAACTGTTGGGAACATGGCATTTCGATGGCAATATGTTCTTTAATGCAATCAATTACTGTTGTACTAATCACACGAGGTCGATTTTTATGTTTAATTCTCATGTCATACTCTATTACAGTAGACGTACTTAGTTTTTTAGACACAGTACTTATAATTTTTTCAGATATTGAAATTGTGTTTCAGAACATCACCTTATACACTTTAATTTCGACAAATTTAATGGGTAAATCGGTTGTAGGAAAAAAAATCCACGAAAAAAAAAACAAAAACAAAAAAGTCGGCAAGTGGGTACCGCTCTGCTGTACATTAGGGGGTGGGGTGGACCTCGGACTAGGGTAGGTTAAATTTGAAAGCAATGATAGGTATCATTGTATACAATAAACGATTATGAACGGAGATGATTTGTCAGTCTAGAATATTTAACGTTAGATATAAATATAAACAATTTTATGAATTTTGAACTACAAAATAATTCATGATTTTGACGAATTTTTGTCAAAATTTGATCTTCAAATGCTAATAAAAAAAAAATTGTGCTAATGTATTCTTATAATTTTTTAATCACTATAAGAATAACATATGAGGAACTTTGCATAAAATTTTGAAGTATTTTGATTGGGTCAAAAAAATTAAATCGACACTTCAAAAAAAAAAAATTTCAGAAAAATTGAAAATTTCAATTGTCTATAAATAGCTCAAAAAAACTCAAAATATTTTGATAATTAAATTATGTAAAGAAAATGCCAATATAAATAACTGGTAAAATTTTCAAGTATCTACGACTTATACTTTTTGAATAATAACAAATATTTAAAATCGTTTGAGGATAAATCATTATCGTTACGCGATTTCGTACAAATTTAAAATTCAAACGCACTTAAAATTTTTCTTATAATGATGCTTCGAGTTTTCTCTATAGATACTTGGAGGAAAACTTAGTGATGTATTTTCAATTCTTAGTTATTAACACAAAAAATTTTATGATTTTTCAACTTCAAAATTACTTGCAAATTTTCGCGTTTTCGACAGATTTCGTAAAAATTTGAACTATAAACGCTTATAAAAAAAAATTGTGACTAACGATTTTTAATTTTTTTTTAGCTACAATAAGAATAACTCATAAGTAGGACTGGGATTTCGATGCACTTTGCATTGTTTTCCAAAGCTTACTGTGCAATGCTCGTCTTGTCACAAATTTATTTTATGTACATTTGAATGAGAATAAGAAAGTTTATTTTGCATTTTTTGTCATTTTTGGCATTTTTTAGTTTTGAGGTCATTTTCTTAATTTTTTAGGGCATTTTAGAGTTTTTGGAAACCATGTGTATGAATTTGAAATTTTTTTTTAAGATTTTAAGATATTTACACCAACATGGTTTTTAAATAAATATAACAGATTATAAGTAGGTACTCCTAATTCGTATTATATTATCGGACAAAGTTTGAGTAATCTCTACCCGAATTTCCTGTTAAATAATCTTAAATCGGTAAAATCTACGTCCGATGATATTATCGTTCGACGTTCAATACGAGTTTTGCCGTCGTTAACACCGTTTTATTACTCTAGTTATATAATTTTTAATTTATTTATAAATTAATATAAAAATGCCAAAAGTAAAATGTTCGACAGCGAGTCGATTGCGTGCGTTTGTACAAGAATTTGGACATAATATTTTTTCTACCGACGGAACGGTGTTATTCTGTAAAATATGCAACGTGAAAGTTACTGCTGAAAAACGATTTGCCGTACAACAACATTTGTCAAGAGATAAACATATCAATGGATTAGAACGGAGTAAATTACAAAACGAAAAAAATAATACACAAAGTTTTATTACAGACGTACCAAACAAGTCGGAATATTTTTTAGATTTAACTCGTACATTTTTGTCATGTAATATTCCGTTAAATAAACTCGAAAATCCTGCGTTTTCTAAATTTTTGGAAAAATATACCAATAAACAAACGCCTGATCGCTCCACATTACGAAAAAATTACGTCAGTATATGTTACGATGAAACTATACAGATGATTAGGTCATACGTAGAAAATAAAAAATTATGGGTTTCTATCGATGAAACGACGGACGCCAATGGTCGTTATGTTGCCAATGTTATAATAGATACATTAGAAGTAGGTAACATAGGTAAAATGTTTTTATTAAATTCAGAAGTATTAGAAAAAACCAATCACAGTACAATTGCCAAAGTTTTGGATAAGTCTTTATCAATATTATGGCCACAAGGAATAATACACGATAATGTCCTTTTATTTTTAAGTGACGCTGCTCCGTACATGGTAAAAGCAGCCACATCGATTCAAACTTATTATTCAAAAATGATACATGTTACATGCTTGGCGCACGCCTTGCATAGAGTTGCCGAAGAAATAAGAATTCATTTTCCAAACGTTGACGAATTAATAAATAACGTAAAAAAAGTATTTTTGAAAGCACCGTCGCGAATCCAAATATTTAAAACAATGGCACCAGATATTCCACTACCTCCTCGGCCTGTATTAACACGTTGGGGCACTTGGCTTAATGCTTCTATGTACTATTGTGACCATTTTGAACTGATTAAAGAAATTATTAATCAATTAGACGGAGAAGACGCAGTTGCAGTTTCTAAAGCTCAGAATTTATTTTCTAATGTAATTTTGAAACATAACTTAATATATATAAAGGCAAATTTTAGCACATTAGCAACATCTATAACTCAATTAGAAACTTCCGGAGTACCTTTGATTGATTCCATTAACATTATTCAAAAAATAAAAGCTGAAATTCAAAAAGCACCAAATCAAATCGGAAAAATCATATACCAAAAACTTAGTACTACTTTAAATAAAAACAAAGGATTTAAAATCATTTCCGATATATCTGATATTTTGAATGGTCAAGGCACAATAAATGAAATTCCGGATGATCTTATAGCGAATGATTTAGCCTTCTTCAAATATTCGCCAATCACTTCAGTAGATGTTGAAAGGAGTTTTTCAATCTACAAGAACTTACTGGCAGACAACAGAAGATCGTTTTTATTTGAAAATCTGAAACAAGCTCTCGTGGTTCAGTGTAACAGTTCAGAATGTACAGGTAAATAAATATACGATCTAAACGTATTAAATAATTTATAAAAATATATTTTTTTTCAGATTGAACGAAGTCCACGTCTATGAGATTAAGTCTATCCAACTTTGTGTACAACTTTTTTTTTAGATTCATACTAAAACTATGTGTTTACAGTTTACACTTGTAATAGATTTTTATAATGTATTTTTTAAAACTTTTTATTGTAATTTATACTAAAATTATTAAAAATTTGTAGATTTATTGCCCTTTTATTAGGGCATTTTTCGGGGTTTTTTAGGGCATTATTTAGAGTTTTTAGGTCATAAAAGCATTTTTTTTAGGACATTTTTCGGGGTTTTTGAGGGCATTAAAATCACAGCCCTACTCATAAGGAACCTTGTATTAAATTTTCAAGTTTTTTTTGGTCATCAAATTTTTTTTTACCGACACTTAAATAAAAATCGAAAATTTCAGTGGTCTAATAACTCAAAAAAAGTCAAAAATTTTTGAAAATTTAACTGTATATAGATAACACTAACATAAACATTTGGTGAAAATTTCAAGTTTTACAGTGATTAGTTTTTGAATTACAACCATATAAAAAATTCGATTCGGTCGAAAACTGGGTTTGCGTAAAAGTTCCCGTTTTCCGTCATTTTTTTTGTTTTTCTCGATTTTTTTTAAAACTGTTGGAAAATGTTTACTTTTTTCCTCTATAATGCACCAAGGATATTCATTTTTCCGTCGGAAACCACCCCCGAAGTTTGAAATTGAAGCATTATTTCGACTAGTTATGCTGTACACAGACACACAAAAAAAAAAAACATACATCATTGTAAAATCAATACATTCATCACTCCGTTCAGAATGTAAAATAAAAAAAAATATTTTGAAAATAATTTTTTTTTAAGATTTACGGTGGAAATTAACTTTTCGCTAATTCTTTTTTATGTTGTTATGGTTTTGAAAAAAAATATAAAAACAGGTCTACAAGTATTATATTCAATTTTAACCAATAGCAACTTTACAATAAACAAAAATATAGTTTATTTTCTTGCTAGATAGTGACACGTCATTGTTTTTGTTTTACTACATCCAGATTCCGAACTTTTTTGGTGGATTTTACTAAAATTGTATTACATAAGAACCTTCTCCTGCAACCAATAGGAGCGAATCATCAATGAAAAATGTTACAATGAACGGAGAAAATAAATAATAATAATAAATTGTTAACATGGTTACCGAAAATAAAAAAATAATAATAATCAGTACTTATAATTTATTTATTTTTTTTTTTTGTTAAAATTGTTACCATGGTTACCGGCAATTTTAATTTTTTTTTTTGTGCACTTAAGAGGCCATAACTCCGGAACCACTTATCGCACATTTTTCAAACTTCACAGAAACCATCTACATATCAATCTTAATATGCCCTGATATTTTTATCCAAATCGGTTCGGTGGATCTTATAATGCGCCAAGGATATTCACGTTTCCATCGGAAACCACCCCCAAAGTTTGAAATTGAAGTATTATTTCGACTAGTTATGCTGTAAACAGATACAAAAAAAAAACATAAATCATTGTAAAATCAATACATTCATCACTCCGTTCAGAATCTAAAAAACCAAATGAAAAAAAAACCATGAAAATAAAAACCAAATTTTATATTTTGTTATCATTTTTTGCTGTCATATTTTAGGTATTATTATTGTCTATAAAAAATTACAAATAAATATCTTGCCAATAGTCTGTAGAATTAAATATAATAAAAAGTTATGGATACATCATTGTATAATAGAGAGTAAAAATTAATAAATTGTATAGACAAATAAATATCTTGTCAGTAGAATAAAATATAAATAAAAATGTTATCAATACCTTATTGTATAAGAAATGGCAGTTAAAAAGTTTTCAATATCAAGGGTACCTTTTTATAATCTTCAAATAACTTTTTTGATTGGATTTGTAATTTTTTATACACAGTGTTTTGTCGCTTCTGTTGTGGTACACCTAATTCAATTTGGGCTAGCTTAGTTTCATCAGATGCCACTTCTAACCTAATTGTATTTATAATAGTCCATATTGTTGGATGTGTTTGACCTACTAATTTACTGAACCTAAGGTTCCAACCTTCTGTAGAATTGTTTGTTCGTTCTTCGTCATTCAAAGTCGATTCATTTACGTTCCATAAATTTGGTGGAAAAATAGGTGGACAATTTCTTAAAATTATTTTATTATTTTCATTTTTAACTTGCCTATACTTGCCATTTACATATGTTTCATCAAAATAATTTAATAAAGGTTCAGCCTCCTCAGGAACAATGTTTTTTAAAAATTCCATACCATCTTTAACGTCTCCTATTGGTAAGAATGCCAAATCATCCATTTTTCCACAAAATTCAATTAAATCTTGGTTTTCCCTATACTGTGTCTGCAACTCTAACTCTTGTACTTTTCTATATGTTAATCGTGTCAAATGGTAGAAACAACCCTGAATATGTACATGTTGACCAAGAACATGTGTGATAGCTGTAATTACTGCACGTTCAAAATCAACATGTACAACCGCAGGATCAAGATATAAATTTTGTTCTTCGCATTTTTTAAAAAGTGTAGTAGCATTATCTCATAAGTTGCTAACGTTTTATTCTGTAGGAGAATGTATACTGCTGTTGTAAAGTTTTTATTTATTTCTACACGTATAACGTATAGTTGAGAAAACAATTTGGGAGCCAAAGCAAAGTTTCCATCCATATACCATCTCGAAGACTTCGTTAAATTTACAAGCCCTTTATGTGTTGCATTGTCACGTGCTCATTACTAAATAATTCTGTACAAATATCAATCATACACGGTTTTAACAATTTTTCCCCAATTGAGTATGGTTTTTTTGATTTAGCTATGTGCAGGGCCGCCAAATAAGAACATTTTAGATAGATTTTGTCTTCAACGGTATAAGTATTTATCATTTTTTTTATTTTTTTTTTAATTCTTCGAGTTTTCTTACAAAAAAGTCCCTTGTATTATTTTTGTACTGAACATGACTAGTTTCCATGTGCCTAATGAGCTTATTTGGTTTTAGTGATGCATTTGCCAATGTCATACCACAAATAACACATTGAGGAACATTTTTTTCCATTTTCGTTTAAATATGTAAAGCCATATTCAATGTAGCTATCTTTATATTTTAATATTTTTACCTTTTTGAGTGGTGGTTCATCAAAATTCGTGGTAGTATCCAAATTATGTTTTGTTATAATAATTAAGTTTTGATTATCTAAAGTCGATGATTATTAGACGGTCTATATTTTCAGTAGAATATATCTTTGCTGAAATTTCATTCTTTACTATTTCAGCTATGAACTTAAGGAACGTGTTATTTAAGCCATCAACCCTAGTATTGTAATTGATACTATCACAGTATGAAACCATTAATATTGATACAGCTGAGTCAAACGCATAAGTGTTACTTAGAATTGCTTTTCTGAAGTCTTTAATCACAAAACTTTTAATTTCTTCAGCCCTAGAACCATTTTTTAAAATAGGAAAATTCTTCATTTTTCTTAATTTATTCAATTGAAGATGTTTGAGATGTGGATTTTCATTTAGATAAGAACGAATTCTTTTTTTATTATTTGATTTTTTATTCCAGCGTTCAATACATGTAATACAATACATGTATCAAATCATCGACAAATAAGACTTCATCAGAATATGTTATGCATATAATAGTTGTTCCACTCTGTCCTGGTCTAGTCAGTAACACGAAGGCAATGTATGAACAAGAATTTCACTGATAACGCATTTTTTAGTTTTATCAGTTGGAGAGTTACTTACTGCACATAACAAACATTTTGTGTTTATTTTATTGGAGTTGATAGAAATACTTCCAATACAATTGTCAATTTTTTTTCATAACTTTCAATTAATAGCATCTTCTATATGTCATTTAAATTTTTTAAATTTGATGTGCTTAAATATTTTTCAATTGAATAACACTCTATATTAGTTATTTTACTCAAATAACTTTTTTTGTGAGGTGGTGAATCGCCTGAATTGGAATACATATATCCATTTTTTGGTGAAACTCCTCTATCTAAATCAAATTCTTCGTAACGTGGTGAATGATCATCAATATCATCAGAATGACTATTAGGATAACATGTTGGTAAATTTTTTTTTTTTGCTGTGTTAGTCTTTTCATATAACGGTGATTCGTTTTCATCGGAATAATGAGAATTATCATAATATGCTGGTGACTTCGTTTGTTAGTTTAATTTTCGTCATAAAGTGGTAAATTGTCTTTATTGGAATGACTTTCATTATTATTTTGAATTATTGTATCTTTTAGCGACAAATTGTGATTCAACTTTAATAGTGACATACCATGGAGCAAAGTTATGTGTTGTTTTAAAAACAATTCAATATTCGTAGGTAATACAATATTTTTAAGTGTGACATTTTTTAATTTATTAAAACTTGATTCAATGGCTACAGAACTCACAGTTTCATTTCTATAACCAAAAATTGGAATCATTATCTCTGACCATAGAGGTACTAGTTTCATACATTTTATAATATATGGTATTAGTTTGGGTAAATATAATGGGATGATATTATTTTCGACTTGTAAAAACGATTTACTTTTATCAAAATTGTTTCAGGCAATTTTTGAAATGGATAAATCAAGTTCCCCAAACCTTCGTTTAAACTTTTCTGAGACTCTGCTGAAAGCACTTCCTTGTCAATTTCGGAATTTAATATATTTTCCAATATTGTTTCGTTTCCATTAAACCAGTTGAACTAATATGGATAATTCTTTGTTTATCCATTTCACACGGAGTTTCTCATTAATTCATACCATCAGTTCCGTCTGTTTCATTTGTTAGTACAATAAATAAACTTAATAATAAACAATAAATATCTTCTAGAGATTTCAATTTTATTAGCATACATAACAACCGTAAAATTACTTCTCAAACTTTTCTTGCTTCAAATTTAAGTGGTGGCCTTTTAGTTATTAATTTTAAAAAGTGAGCAATTCTGTATTCTGTACTAATAAAACATTTAGGAATCCAATGATTATTAGCTGGTAGATAATTTATAACTAAATCAGCACAAACGTTAATATAATCTTGTAATAAAGAGTAGGTACTGAGTAAAGCATTGTACCACTGTTGAAAGTATTTTTAATGACTGATCGCATATTGTTATTTTTAGTAATGATACATCACACTCTTTCCAATTAGCAAGTAAATTGAAAATTGCCACATTAGTAAGTCTTTCACTTAGCATATTACTAATGGTAAAACCAAATTCATTTTCTTGATCATAAACTTAAGCTTCATAAAGAAGTATGTATTAGGTAAATAAAAAAATTATTATCAAAATATATTTATAAAAAAATTATATTTTTTTATTTTTTCAAATATATTATTTCTAAATATATTTTTTTATTTCTTTAAATATATTAATAAAAAAAAAATTATTTTTAAAATATAAATAAAAAAAAATTTATTTAAAAATATTATTTATAAATAAATTGTTTTCAAAATATTTTTTTATATTTTCAAAATATATTAATAAAAAAAATTATTTTCAAAATATATATTAAAAAAAAATTAATTTCAAAATATTATTTATAAAAACATCTTAAAGATAGAATGAGTAGTTCTTGAGATCATTTGCATTAAAGAATTAACAATGTATTTTTTTCATATTAGTATAATTAAGTCTCAATAATCAATAATCAACTCTTAGCTGCTTTTACAAAATTTTTTATAAATTTGAATTACAAAATAATTTGCAAATATTCATGATTTTGACAAATTTTCGTTAATATTTGAACCTCAAAAGTGTTCCTCAAAAAATGTTCCTATGAATTCTTAAATTCTTATAATTTTTGAATCACTATAAGACCAACTTATGATAAACTTTGTATTACATTTGCATGTATTATGACTCAGCCATAATTTGTATTTGAAAATACTTTTTGAACTTAAAAAAAAAAATAATTGAAACTTAATAGTATGCTATTCAATTATAATATCCTTACTTAAGAGGACGCTACCCGGACAAACAAAATCGTATAACGTTCGAGAGAATGCGCTTTTAGGTGTTTTCACGCGGCGCAAGCACGCGTTTAGCCACGCCCAGTACCGCGCATGATCTGCACATTTGGTACAACCGGTCCGATGAATTTCTGTACGGGAGCGCGTTTTAGTGTTTCGTCGTTTGTTGAATTTCGTACATCTCTTGTAAACGCAGCAGACGTCATCGTGTTCATTTCACGCTTATTATACTATGTCCAGTAGGATGGCGCGCACTCACTAACTAACTATTAATAAGAGATCCTGTTTATCTAAATATATTTACCAATGTTTACATAATACTTATTATTTTACTTAACATCTTTAGTTTTAATTATCGCGTGATTACTTCCTGAGTTATATTAAATAGTAATAATAAATTAATATAACATAAATTAATAGTAATTTTCATGTTTAAAACGTTGCATCATTTTATCTACATAAAAACAAACGTTGTCACACACAATTAAGTATACTTAATATAAAAAAAACATTATGTACTCAGTAGACTATCATCTATCAACCAACATTACATTTTATTACACATTTTAATAGAGGAGTTATACTAAATAATATAAATCATATAAATCATATAAATTAGGTACCATGATTATAATATTATACGTGTACTTAGGTAATGATATTTATAATAATAATTTTATAATTTATAATTTATGAATCAAATAATAATAGTCATCCGAAAACTATATTGAAAATATTGTTGGAGTACACATATTATACGTTATCACCAGTCTTTTCTCTTATATCCGTTTTGAGCATCCTTTTGAGATGTAGAGGATCAACTATTTCTGGTAATAAAACTTCCAAGTAGAATCTAAAACAAAAACGTTGATTAGATACGATATAAAAATGAATTTGTTTTCTTGAGCTAATATGACTTAGGCATTCTAAATACATTACGTTGTTAAATAATTGACCATTTTTGAATCCCAAAAAGTTTTATCATATTTGATTATTTCGATATTAATCCAATTAGCGGCACAAATAACGAAATAAACCGTTTCTCTACGGGATACATGTAACTGACCTATCACCTGATAATAATATGAATGATTTTTCTTCAATCGTATGAAATCGCCTACAATTATGCAACATTGTAATTGAAATAGTTGATACAAAAATGTAAGTTGTAATTATATAATATATAAAAATAATTTAACATACTAGTTTATTGTTAACGGTATCAACAGCATTGCTGGTGTCTTTGGCAGAAAATGGGCATATCCCAAGTATACAAAAGTCTCCAATCAAACCATCTTAGAAAAAATTATTATATGATAAAAATTTAAAATACAGTTTATCGTTATAATTTATAGTTGTATAAAAATATAAAATTTTAATACCCGGACTAGCTGCTAAATATGGAATTTCAGGATCTATTATTAAACCACACATCTTCACAGTTTCCCCAATAATTTCCTTTGCTTTTTTACGAGCAACGGCTTCTGTCACTCGTACATACTGTAAAGATTTAGCATGAGGTGCGGGAGCGTACAACATTGAATACACTGTATTTTTGCAACTATAGTCCGTTTCACAACACTAGATATTCGATTGCAGCGCGACCCGTGGAAAATTTTCTTCAGGGTTTCCTAAAGTGTTCGAATAAAAGGGCGCCAAATTTAAAAAAAAATAAAAACACCTGTTATGTATACTTTACATTTTAGTTACCAATGTATATTTCAACACAGCAGCTGCTATTATATCCAAGCATTTTGCTTATAGTCAACTCACGTGCTCGTATATACGTCATACTGAGTTATACAAAACGGGAGAGGGCAGCTGCAGCTGTCGACTACAACCTTGATCCGTTGCGCATTGTTGTATTATAATACCTTATTTTTTTTCACATTCTTCAATTCTAGTTTTCGAACTAACTTTGTGACGTACGCACGTATTCCCGCTCTGACTATCTGTGATTTGAATTTATTATTTAATCATTTTCACTGCAATTTTCAGTTTTTTTAAAAAAAATTATTTTGCCATTTACTGTGAATAATTTATCATGTCTATTCGTCCTGACATTCACTCTCAAACTAAAAAAACAATTTTTAGTGTTTATAAATATTTTAAAAAATTGTCAAATGACAAATCGAATCCTGAAGTGGCTAATTTTTTTAAACAAGCTCAGCAAATTACTGCGGAGGCATGTGAAGTGAGCATTGCGACTGTGAGGCGTATAACTAGTGAGGCATCTAAGTCTTCGTGTTCTGAATCCGAGGCAGAACCAAAATTTACGTCTCCCCGGAAAACATTCAAACGTGTGAAGTATGCGACTGATATTGACGATTTTGACGTGGATATTGTACGGAGGACTGTGCATGAGTTTTATGACAACCGTGAGTACCCAACTACACAAAAAATTGTAGCTTCATATAAAGAAAAAACGGGTTATAGTGGGTCTAGAACTTCAATGTGGCGAATTTTAAGATCATTAAATTTTAAATATAAAAAATGTAATGACGGCAGACGATTTCTCATGGAAAGGAATGATATTGTTGCTATGCGCGTTAAATTTTTACGTAAAATGTGTAACCTTCGTCAAAGTAATGACACTCGACCTGTAGTTTACTTGGACGAGACTTGGGTCAACCAAAATCATTCACGCGGTCAAATTTGGCAAAATGCCCAAAATACGGAAGGATTAAAGGTACCGACTGGGAAAGGAGGTCGATTGCTTATTTGTCATGCTGGTTCAAGTAAATTTGGTTTTGTAAATGGCTCTAAATTAGTATTACGCTGTAAATCAAGTGCTACACATCCAGATTACCACACCCAAATGAATGCCACTATATTTAAGAAATGGTTTATTGATATGTTGAATAATTTGGAAGAACCTTGCGTTATAGTAATGGATAATGCAAGTTACCATTCTGTTTATTCTGTTAATTATCCAAAATCAAATGCTATTAAATCAAGTGTTCAACAATGGCTCAGAGAAAACGGAGTAGATTTTTCTCCATTGGAAACACTGAGTGAATTACGTGAACGTGTTAAGTCATTAATACCTAAAGAAAAAAAATATGAACTTGATGAAATCGCACTTCAAATGGGCCATGAAGTTGTACGTTTGCCGCCATACCATTGCCAATATAATCCTATTGAGCTAATATGGGCACAGGTGAAAGGAGAAGTCGCTAAAAACAATACTACCTTTAAATTTGACGATGTCGAAAAATTGTTAAATGATGCATTGGACTCAGTAACTGTTGACAATTGGAAAAAATGTACCGATCACTGCCATAACCTACAAGAAGAAGATTTCATAAAAGAAGGTTTAAGAGACGAAATTTTGACACCAATAATACTGACAATCAATCCCGATGACAGTAGTGATAGCGAGAGCGACAGTGAAGAATCTTAATTTTTTTAAATTAAAAATGACTGAAAATATTTTGATTTATTATATAAAATAAATACTTTTGTTTACATTTATAATATTTTATCTACTTAATAAATTGTATTTTAATAAACTGTAAAAAAAAAAAAATGAGTTCGTTATTTAAGAAATAAATATAAAATATGATACTATTTTTTAAATTGGCGCACATTTGGGAAACAATGGTATGTCAAACTTAGTCCACGGGGCGCGCTGCAATCGAATATCTAGTGTTGTGAAACGGACTATAGTAGTTTTCCTTAATTTACAAATTTGGCCAAAATTTGATGCTGTCAAACGTAATTTTCGCTCTTGAAACCACTTTTGACACTCATTTTGATCTCTTGTAGACATTTCAATTTCAGTTACGTTAGTTTTTTTTAATATTTCTAAAAATATGTTTTTTTTTCTTCTAAATCATTTATTGACAGAATATCTATTAAAGGCTCTGCCAAACCTAAATGTTTACAATTTTGTGAAGTATAATATTTTATTTTACAAATACGAATAATACGTTTCTACTCATAATAATAATAGTCATTACTACTTACAAATATTATAATATTTATAAAATTTAATATAGGTAAATACGTATAATATTTAAAAAAAAACTAATAAGAAATAAGTAAATATAGCCATACCATAATCCGCATCAGGTCCATTGGAATGAGGTTTTTTTAATTATACAGTTATTGGGAAATAATTTCCGTCTTTTTGCTGTATTTCCTTTTATTCTATTATAATTTTTCAAGTACTTTTGCCCGTATCTTCCTAAAAATTATGTCAAAACAAATTTATTAATGACTAAAATAATAAAATTAAATTAAAAGTAATATAACAAAAAGTAACAAAAAGTAGTTGGGCACCTGGACTAAAGTTATTGGTCATTTTTTTATGAACTTTTCTTATGTACTCCTTGGAATTGAACGATATGACTGCAGCTTCAACTCTTGTAGAATAACTTTTTCTCCCAGAAAAGTTAAGTCTTTTTCCGGCAATATGCTTATTGATTATTGAATTGAATTGTTCGCATGCATTATTGTCCTTATTTTCCAACAAACTTTCTGCATTATTTACTAATTGTTGTACACAGTTTTCTATCTCTTGCATAATGCCTCCGTGGCTTGCTTCTGGTACCAAGTTCAAATTATTTTCATTTTTGTTACAAAAATAAGAATTACGTTGAGTATGTTGACCTAAGCGATGAAATGGTGCATTTGATAAGTCTTTTCGAATACCTAAGGTAAACAAATTATTCATTTATAGATCATTAATCATGATTCTAAATGCATTTACATTTAAATATGTTATGCATAATATATTGAATACTGCATAATTTTATATCTTTACATATCAAATAAACTGTACCTTTTATTTTGTCCAACTTTGTTATATCGGTAGCTTCTCTCCAGTGCGTGACAGCTTTTGTAACATCGCTTCGGAATCTCAGTATGTTTGCTAAAATATATTTTCTTATTCGAAGAGGATATTTTGTGTTTTTGGCCAACACAGTAAGTCTTGTGGCATAGTTCCTCAAGAGATGATTACGACACTCAATTTTTCGTATATGAAAGTTTGGTCCATAAGGCATTCTGTCATTTAATCGTTTAGTGACACTACTATCACCATCTCCTAAAAAATACATGAGGTATGCGTACATTTATATACGTTTGTATAATAGAATAATAGATATATAATATATAATAATATATTATGCTGATTGTTATTTTAAAATATTAAATTTCTATTTGTCTTACCAATTAAACAATTATACTTGAGTCCATGCATTTGTATACTGTTAACAAAACCTTCGACCACTCCATCAGCCTCCATGTTAGTTGAAGCTTTATTCCAATTCATGAAACAATCGTGATCCGGGACAGATTTATTATTTTTACTTGTTGATTTTTGGCAAACGACACAGTATTTGTTTCGTATTCCAACGAACAAAACTTTTCTAGTTTTATATCCAATTATACTAGCCTATAATATTGGTAAAAATTAATAAATTTATTTTATCATAAAACCACATTATTCGTTTTGCTTACAACACCCGATAATGCATCATATTTTTTTCCATAACTTCGTTTGGACCATTGTCCATCGGTGACGACCGTACACATCGGTATTCCATCAGAATCGATATCACCACATTCAATTGCTAAACGTTTCTCTTCTTCACCAGATTTTTTCATTTCCTCCCATGCCGACTCATGAATTATTTCGGCAATGTTATTTTGCATTTTAATATATTTATCACAAGATAGAGAAGGCATATCAAGAAATGCTACAAACTCCGTCAGTTGTGTATGACCAATACCTGTTATAATAAAATAAGTATTATAATAATTATTAATAACTTGTAGAAATTATTATATTTATTATTTAATGTACTCGTAATAAAAGTATTGTATATGACTTTACCTATAGCTTGACAAGCATTTACAACGGCTTTATTGATAGGTATATTGTTTTCGGTCTCTTTTTCGGAGTATATTTAAGTCTTTTTGCCACACATTTTACACTTAAAACATAATATTGACTGGAATCCACAGTGGCGGCGTGAACGAGGTTAATTTGACGCAGCTGCGTCACGAAAAAAATGGGTGGGTGGATGGGTGGGTTGGTGTGTGTTGAAAGTTGACTTTGTAGGCGAAAAGTTAGGAACTTATTTTAACATTATCGAATAAGTATAAAATACATTTATAATAATCAATAGTGAATACGACAATAGATGCTAAAGATGCTATAAAGCTGCAGCTTCATCGGGCTAATTTAGCTATTAATATTACATATAGTTCCAGTTTACGCGTTTATTAGATCGCAGATTTGTTCATGTTATGTTGGTTTATGAAGCGTTTTTGTTTAGATTTGGATGCTAGCGATAACAATTTTATTGCCCACCGTTCCTTGTATAATGTATTTACAAATTACAACCAAGTTGGGATATCCCGTGTTTATTTTTGTCGCGTCGTCCACCCGTCCGACGACGAATCTATGCACGTATGTCCACCATAGTACATAGTCATTGGTGTGGTATGATATTGTTATTAAATTATCATTGAAAATTGAATATAAATAGTACGCTAATAGCCTAATGCAGTTGAAGTTGCGCGCTAATCGGTTTGACGTAACATTTTGTTTTTGATTCTCTTCTAAAACATATTGTGCTCTTCAGAGACTTGATCAATGTATGCGTATGCGTAACTTTTTTGATTTATTTACTTTATATTTATAATTGAATTAATTAAATATTATAGTTTACTAAACATTAATGACACTATGAACTCTGAAATTTGCGAATGTGGGAAAAAACGTGACAAATTGAATAAAACAAATTGGACAAGGCACGTTAATTCATGTACAAGTAAAAAAAGAAAAATAATGTCAAATAATAGTAATATTGCCAAGTTTTTTAAAACTACCACAAGTGTTAAAGGTAGGTTTAAATTATTTTATATAATATATAATATTTTTAATAGGTAGGTACATATTTTAAGATTTGATGTATATAGGTACAAATATTATAAACACATTTTTTGATTTTAGGTTTACAATTAAGTATCATTTTTTTAATTAACTTTTATGTTAAATTGAATTATTTTTATTTTAAGACCAAAACCACATTTCAGCTTGTACCTACTCAATTTTTACTATTTTAGATGGAATGTGTAAAGAAATGTCCAATTCTTCATCAACCACCTTGCTATTTAGCTAAAGTCCTATGCTTACTTCAAAGTCACCCATCAAATTAACAATAGGTAGGTGATTGTTTTAAATATATTTTCGTTATGTAAAAATACATCATATTATTAACGACTAACGTGTTAATAAAATGTAGGTAATTAATTTAAAATTAAATGTATTTCAATTTCATCATTTAGTATGTTTTCAAATGTATAACAATTTTTTATTTGATGAATTTAAATATATAAAAAAAAAACAGATATTTACTATAAAATCTAGAGAAGTAATTTTCTTTAAACAATATCAAATAATTTTTTTGTATTTGTAGAGCAAAACCCAACATGCCATCAAAATGAAGCCCTGAACTCTCAACTGTTACCTGAAAACAATTTGAGCAAATATGTACATCTGATAATACTAAAAATACAGGTAACATTGTTTATACTATCTATAATAAAAAAATTACATTATTGTAAGAATTTAAGTAATAAAAATGGTAAATTAATGAAAAGATGTTAACATTTTAAAGTTTATCCCTTTTAGCCACATAGGTAAAGCAAGCAGGGATGTAAAATCTAATAATATTATTTACTTAAATTTTAAAAATGAAAAATAGCAAAATAAAAATAAATGTTAATTTAAAAACTTTAGGCCTCCACTAATATATTAGCCTTGGGTCCCTATTTTATCAATACCATTATGATAGTATTAAATATTAAGTAGAAGGTAGTGAACTTAACATTCAATATGACATAGAAATATAAACTAACATGGTATTTTTAATTGACAGAAATGGCTTTCAAAAATGATCCTGCATGATGAAATGATTCGAGATTCTATATCGCATGAACTTTTACACTACTATGTTAATCTTGGACCTAGTCAGCCATCAGCACTTGAGTTACCTTTAGGAATGTTCCCAAAAAAAAAATTATTGGAACGGTATGAATTGATCATTTAATGAGTCTTTTTATAACAACAGTAAAATAATACCCAATAACCCGCCACGAAGATTTTTGGTTGTCATATTCTCCATCTGAAGATCGAGTGTATTGTATATCATGTAAACTGTTTGGGCTCCCAAAAACAAAAAAATCTAATTTAGCATCACATGGTTTTGGTGATTGGTGTAATTTGTCTAGAAAAATTGCAGTTCATGAACGTTCACCAGAACACAAACAATCAGAAATCAGTCGAGGCCTTTTTATTAAAAGTAATCGGGTCAATGTAGATGTACAACTTACTCAGTATGGTAATAGACAAGTTGCTGATAATCGAGAAGTAATTCGTGCTATTGTAGAAGTTTTACATTTTGCTGCCCGACAAAATATACCATTACGAGGTCATTCTGAATGTCAGTCATCTTTGAACCGGGGTAATTTTATTGAAATGTTAAAGGTAATTGCTCATCATAATACACCTCTTACAGTCCATCTTGAAAAGGTAAATAAAATGAAAAAAATAGACTTACATTTATGTCTCATGAATCTCAAGATCAACTTTTATGTATTATGAGTGAAAGCTGGTCTTTTTTCTGCGATTATTGATACAACAACTGATGTATCTAATCAAGAACAGTTTTCATTTGTTGTTCGGTTTGTTAATGAAAATGGTAAAATTGAAGAACGGTTATTGGCGTTACAAATAGCAAATGATGGTACTGGACATGGGCTATTTGACCTGTTTTGTAGAATAACAAGTAAATACTGTATTGATTGGAAAAAAAATCTCTGTGCTCAGGCATATGATGGTGCTGTGGCAATGCAAGGGATTTACTCTGGTCTGAGAACACTTATACAACAACAAAATCCTAAAGCCATTTATGTATGGTGTTTTGCACATCTTCTCAATTTAGTTGTAGTCGATACATGTGACTCGTGAGTTGATACCAAACATTTTTTGGGAGATGTACAAGCATTAGTATATTTTATGAAAGCACGCAAAAGAACTTCTGTATTTGTTGAGTGTCAGAAAAAGTTATATAATAATAAAAGAGTTCAAAGGATGAAAAGTTTTTCTGATACTCGTTGGACGTCCCATGATAGAGTTTTAACTGTTATTTTTGAGAAATATCAAGCATTAGTTGAATCTCTGAAACTATTATCTAATTCATCAGATAGAGTGACGGCATCAACTTCTAAAACATTTTTGAATACAATATCAGAGTTTAAATTTATATTATGTTTAATTTTTTTTTAAAAATATTTTTAATGTTACTACGCCCTTGACCAATTATTTGCAATCAAGAAACATTGACTTTATTGAGGCATTAAATTTGGTTAATATTGTAAAAGAAAACCTAAAGAAGTTGCGATCTGATGATTCTTTTGATGATATTTTAAAAACTACCAAAGAATATGGAAAAGTAAATAAAGTTGTCAACTGTGATTTTAAAGAAGTAAGAAAAAGGACAAAAAAGAAAATGGCAGGTGAAAATGCAGTAGATGAAATTCAAGATTCAGTTTGCCATAATTACAAAATTAATACTTATTATGCTGCTTTGGATCAAATTATCACATCAATAAATGAAAGATTTAGTCAAGCAAAAGAAATTATGAAAGATCTAGCTTTATTAAACCCTGATCGTTTGTTATGTAAGTCTCAAAAACTTCCATTAGACAGTTTTGAACATATAGCTCCATGTATTGGTATAGATGAAAGTCAATTAAGAACTGAGTATATGCAACTGAAAAATAATATAAGTCAACTACTGAATGGAATGAAACTATCTTCAGAACTACATGCATCAAATTTAAATATGGATGTTGAAAATGAAATATCAAGTTCAACTGAGGAGGAGATTTCAAATAATGAAACAAGTGAAAAAGATAATGTCGCAGCTAAAATATCAGTTACCACAATCATTGAACTTTTGTTTAGCTATGATTTAGTTTCAGCATTTCCGAATATATATAAAGCTTATAAAGCATTGGCTACTATTCCACCTTCATCAGCAACCGCAGAACGTTCATTTCACGTTCATTTTCTAAAGTATGATATCAATTTTTAAATATTATGTTTTAATAAACAATAAAAATTTGTTTATAAATGCCCTGCTTATTGTGTAAAAGATTTTAACAAAATATAGTAAACAAATTTTCTTTTAGGTCAAATTAATAAAAACAAGGTTGCGATCAACTATGGGGCAAACAAGACTTGAAAGTTTAATGCTATTAAGCTGTGAAAAAGATATCCATGTTGACATGAATGAAGTGATCGATACATATGCTCGATCAAGTGAACTCTTACAAAAGTCATTATTATTCAAATAAATGTAAAACTGTAATTAAATATCTATAATATATGTACATATTATATTATTATTATGATTTATATACACACGCGTATTATATACCTATATATTTAAAACAATTAAATATTACCTCATTTATTTTTAGTATCTTATATATTTTTTATATGTTGGTGTTGATAAAAAAAAAACATAGGTAGGTGGGTATTGAAAATTGTTTACTGCGTCATTGACATAATAAGATCACGCCGCCACTGGGAATCCACGAATTATTTCTGACTAAAAGTCCATATCAATAAAAGAACAACTTAATTCTGCATTGTGCTGAATTTGAATTTGTTTAATAAAAAACGAAACGTCAATTATTCGACGTCCGATAAGAGGTCTGTACATATAACAATAAAATAATAAAATAGCTCGCACAATAATATATTTATATTTTTGATTTTTTTATTAAAAACATTCATTTGTATAACAACTAATATTTAATAATATAAGTAGTAACAACTTACATTTTTAAACCATGTGTACTATTGATTTCGGTTTCCACCGCTAAACTGTGTGATGATACATCCATATCACTAAATTTTAATATATATTTTTAGGTAAGTCGTAGCACGTAGGTGTTACATAGGTTTTTTATTTATTATTTACCTAGAGTTATACCATGAAGTATCAATTACCGATGGCGTATTTATCATAGAATTTTCAGCTGATTCTTGAATAGGAGCAAATGGACTAGCATAGTTTTGAACCACTTGACTAAAATTAATGTATAGTATATACGCACACGTTCTTTTAATTGAATAAACAGTTAACAGTATGAACTTACTTTGTCTGATGAGAAGTGATCGTGTCATCTGAGGTAATTGCAGATGGTATAATATTATGGGATAGGTTTGGAACACTATATATAACAATATAACATTATTATATAAAATATAAGTATACTGTGTATATATTAAAAATTTTAGATTCTATACGAAGTGATGAATGTATAGATTTTACAATGATGTGTGTTATTTTCTTTTTTTGTGTCTGTGTACAACATAACTTATCGAAATAATGCTTATGAATATTTAATAACTGTATGTAAAACTAATCACTGTTAATACTTGAAATTTTCACCAGTTTTTTAGATTGGTATTTTCTTTAAATATTTAATTTTTTTGGCAGAGTCAAAATACTTGAAAATTTAATACAAAGTTCCTCTTATAAGTTATTCTTATAGTGATTAAAAAATTATAAGAATACATAGGCAAAATTTTCTTTTATTAGCATTTGTAGTTCATTGATTGACAAAAATTCATCAGAATCATGAATATTTGCAAATTATTTTGTAAGTATAATTCATAAAAAAATGTACAAAAGTAGCTAAGAATTGAAAATTTAATACAAGATTTTCCATAAGTTTGGCTTACAATTATTATAAAAGAATTTAAATTTTGGTGTATTCTGGTCATTAAAATATAAACCACCTTTTTCACTAACCACTGGAAATTATATCCTAGACTGACATCAGATCATCTCCGTTCAGAATCGTTTTTCATGTACAATGATACCTTTCAATGGATTCAAATTTAATACACCAATTATAGTGACCTACTATACAGCAGAGCGTTACTCACTTGACCACTCTTTTTTAATTTAAATCTGGACAAAATTATATAGATATCTAACTGAAGAAAAATGATTTTAGTTATTTTGTAGTACTTCACTAAAAATATTTTTCATGTGTGTTAAAACTTCTATAGTAGGTATATTATTGTATTTTGTTGATAAATAAAAAAATAATAATTGTACTTACGTTGATTCATTTTTTTTTTTTTTGTAAATCTTTCATACTCTGAATCAATTTTTTCCTGCAAGCTGCTTTGTATTGAGTACGAGTTTTTTTTTGGTGCCATATTTATAATAATGTAATAGTAGGTAGATGTATAAAAAAAATTAAATTCGATTACATGTGATTCATATACTAAAATCGAATATGAACTTCTAAATAACACCGAACAACTAAAATACAAGTACAGTTTACGCGCGAATATTGTACTAACACAATAATACTTAATAATATTGTAATAATACTTAGTTGTTAGAGGTAATATTATATTATATTATTTTAGTATACTTTTGGGTGTTCATAGAATTTAAACATAATTAGTATACGTATACGGGCGCTGACGAGACTTATTTAGATGTCGCGCGAAACGAGCTTACTAGGTTTAGTTTCATAAGAGGGGATTTGATAATTTTGATATTTTTATAATAAAACTGTTGCGTACGTAAATATTTGTACATAGATTATATAATTATAAGGAAATAAGTTAATGTTATAAGATAAGAAAGGTCCGTCCGACTAGCAGTCTTCGGTGACAATCGATCGGACCTTGTCCGGTCGAGAACGAACCGTTTTTGTAAGCACACGACGTAGCCGCTCGAAAAACATAATAAAGAAAATAGTATACCTACACAATAATTAAGACTCGTTGTTTAAATAAATTTATCCTGAGCAATCGTATTCATGGTCCTTCGTCCGGGATTTGGAGTCAGGTAAAATTTCGAAGCGGCACACCACAATTTTCACTTTGAATTTGTTAATTATATGTTATGTTTTAATTTTTAACAGTTAAAACTATAATCAATTGATCAACGTTAAATGTTGTTTAACTATAATGTAACTTTTTGAACATTATTTCAACATAAAATAAGAAAAATAGTAAAATCTTATTATTAATATGGATGTAAACATACCATTTTCACTTTGAATTTGTTAATAATATGTTATGTTTTAATTTTTAACGGTTGATATAATACCAAATTAATCATTGTTAAATGTAGTACAATTATAATATAAAATTTTCAACATTATTATTATAAAAAATGTAAAAAAATTTTTAAATCATATTATTTATATGTATGTAAACATACCATTTTCACTTTGAATTTGTCAATAATATGTTATGTTTTAATTTTTAACAGTTAAAACTATAACTAATTGATCAATGTTAAATGTTGTTTAACTATAATATAATTTTTTGAACATTATTTTAACATAAAATGAGATAAATAGTAAAATCTTATTATGAATATGGTTGTAAACGTACCTAGTTCACTTTATATTTGCTTATACCAAATTCCATTTTCAAATCTAAGTGTTCAAACTATAACAAGTTGATCATTGTTAACTGTAGTTTAATTATAATATAACTTTTTCAACATTATTATTATACAAAATGTAAAATAAAGGTAAAATCATATTATTTATATGTATGTAAACATACCATTTTCACTTTGAATTTGTCAATTATAAGTTATGTTTTCATTTCATACAGTTGAATCTATACCAAATTGAGCAATGTTAAAGGTAGTTTAATTATAATATAACGTATTCAACATTATCATAATATAAAATGTAAAAAAAATATTAAAACCTCTTTATTTATATGGATGTGAACTTAACAAGTTCACTTTAAATTCTTTAATAATATGTTATGTCTTAATTTTTAACAGTTTAAATAATACCAAATTAATCATTGTTAAATGTAGTTCTATTATAATATTACTTTTTGAACATTATTACAACATTCATTCATTTCCATTGTCGAATTTCCTAAAGCTCAAAACCGTTTTTTTTATGTTTCATATTATAATTAATATGTTAATATGGGTTATTGAGTGGTACCTGCTGATAACTGAGTCATGCATATTGCCAACATAACCGAAAATCTTGTATTTCCCAGATAAAGGCAGCACTGATATAGCAAATAGTAAACATAACCTCTTATTAAAATGTTATAGAAGCTCTTAAATTTGTTTAAATGTGTTTTAATTTGTCATATTAGTTTTGTTATATGTGCTAAACAATTCAAATCTAAAATATATTACATTCTAATGCTCATTTAATTAATTTGCAAATTGCTTTGAGTGTTGATTTCAATATATGAAGCTGCCATAGGACTGTGTATTATTGATCAAGATTCGGGTTCGTAGCCTGACAACTCAGTACGGTATTTGCATTCTGGGTTTGCTTTTGACGGGATTGGGAACGACTCTTGTCTATCACTGGCCGATTAAATAGTAAGTCAACCTATTTATATTTTTTTTCACTGTTGAATTTATTGACTATTTTCATAGTTGGTTTACTTAATTTACAAGTTTCTGATCTTGAATATGGGTCTAATAATTGAGATTAGGTAACACTATTTTAGTAGCATTTTAAATACTTTTTATTATTTAATAGTATCTAACATTTCCAACAAAAAAATTCGTTGTATGAAATTGCATTGTCTTAGATGTATTTATTATTGTATATACAGACAGAGATATGTGCTTTTGTTGTCAGAGGTGGCGATTTGGAGCTTCAGCGTTCTGGATCACTTTTCAGTTTTTTTAACTACAGTGTTGATTTGTGACAACAATCTTTAGAATTATTAATCTTTACATAATTCATGTATGGTCACTATGGTGGGCTATATTAATCCATATGCCATATTATATGTTCGTTTTAGTTTTATACAATTAAGTTAAACATAAAAATATCATCAGTTTTTGTTGAGTACTTTGTGAATATAAAAAACATAATTATAAAAAGTTCTAACGACTAAATAAGCTTTAAGGTTATTGTATGCATATTTCAATCATTATTTTCTCCTATCAAACCATTATCTTAACCACTCCCGATGCTTTCTTATCTCATTATAAATATATATATATATAATAAAATTTTAGTGTTTTGAAATTCTCTTTATATATCTTTTTTTTTCGACAATAGAATTTTTAGGGGAGGTCCCGCTTCTCTTATGTGCATGCTTATGTAATACCACATATTAACACAAATCAAAATAGTTTAATGAAATTAGTACATTTGGTCTATTTAAAAATTTTTGATTAAAAACAATAGTTTCCAGTCAACCAAACATCTGTGTTTTTTTTATTTCAGATGGTACTTTCAGTATTTTTGGGGCCTTCTAATAGCATTATGTAAAATTAGCCTATACAGCCTAATCGGTACCTAATACGGCCCTGCATTAAAGTATAATTTTTTGTTTATTAATTAACAATAAACTAAACTCAATTAAACAATTTATATTAAAATTTATTTCAGAAATCTTTTACTAGACCCGCATAAACATTTTTTATTTGTCGCATAATAAATAGGCTATAGCATAGCTTAATCTTTAGGTTCTCTTTAACTTCTGTCTTCACTTATTTCTATTTAGTTGATTTTTGTAAAATGTACATTTTTCAAACTCTTAAGAATAGAATTTAGTTTTAGTTGTGAAACAATTATCAAAAACTATTTGGGTGTATATCATATAAAAACTAGTGTAATATGTTATAAATTAAAATCAAATTTTATTAGACTGAATATAATTTACATACACTTATTTTAATTAATTAATATTATCATTTTTATATGTAGAAAATACTATGGAAAATCGTGAATTTTTTAAAGTTGAAGAAAATGTTGAAACAATTATTAAAATTGAAACTGATACATTTGATGACTATGAGTGGAATAGTACAATTGAAATTGTTCCAGACAATATAGTGGATACTTATGTGTGTGATAGTACAATTGGAATGTCTGAAGGTGTTGACAACCAAAATAATGTGGAGTTACCCTTTGAATTTCAGATAATATTCTTTTTAAATTTGGTATTCAAAAAACATAATTATATATTATACACTATGTAGTAGAGATTTTTATTGTATAAACGACATTTCTAAAATTATAATAAATTTTATAAGTTATAATCTATGTACATATTTACATTTATGTACGTATACAGTTGTAGGTATTAACTAGGTAATATTATACATAAAGGGTGGTATACCACTTATGCATGGTAAACCAATTACGATAAGAATTCCGTGAAAAAACTACAACATTTATTAATTATTTTTTTTATAAATATTTTTTTCCTTATAGAATGTCACAGTTAATAGTATTAACAACTTCGATGATATATTAAAAAATCACCTGGCAGAAGATAAAAAACAATTAAATTTAAAAACAAATAAATGTAAATACTGTGGAAAAAAATTCAAATTAAGATTTGGCCTGAACAGGCACGTTCAAAAACATCATAAGTACAATGAGATACAAGGCAATATAAAAAATACTAAGCGAGAAGAATACTCTAATGCAAATGCCAAAGATAAGAAAAATATGTGTTTAGTAAAATATATTTAAGGTATACCTATTTTTATATTAATTAAATTTAAGTTTTAAGATTTTTTTCTTGTCAACCATAACTTGTGTTGTATATTCATATATTTTTAACCAATTCATTTATTTGTAAATCTGTACTATATTTATATACAATTTATATTTAATCAGTGGTTAAATATTATATTATATTCTGCATAGACATTTAGAAATATTTATAAGTGTACCATTTTATCGTACTTTTTACTTTTGTTGCAACTCATATTCCAATAATTAAATTAGTTTTTAATTAATATAACATTAATTTTACCAATTTTGGTTATTTCACAAAGTATAAAAATTACATTACTAATATTTTCTCTTAAATTTAATATAACATTGATATAATATACGACGATTTAATAAAATCATTTTTTTTCTTTTTCCTTTTGCTTTATTATATTGTAATATGACATTATAATATTCTATAAACTTTTATTTTCATATTTAGTTAATTTTTAATATGAACTCAAGCATTTGTTTATTGGACAAGTTCTAAACTTGTTTATTAATCATGTTTATCTACATTAAACTTTTAATTCGGAACCATCTGGAAGCTAATGTCGGGACAGCGTAAAAGACTTGAAATAGGTACTTTCCCGTAAAACATGGGACGTCTGGCCATCCCAAAATAATAATAATAAGAATAATAAACTATTAATAATACTTTATTTATATATTTATTCAACCGAAATGCCCGAATTTAAATCAATAAATAATTGTAGGTATAATTATTTTGTATCATGACGCCAAAAAAAGAAAAGCCTTCAGCAGCCCAGTATCGAAAGCGTAGATTTCGGGCTCAATTAGTATTTAAAATAAAACATAAAATTAATGAATAAATATATTAAAAGTAATAATGACGTAGCTACTTTGACTTCGGATGTTAAAAGTGGTTCAATTAAAGACATACCTATAGTTGAAAAAATTCAGTTATTTCATAATTTATTTTTATAATATTTAAAAACGAATACAAATACATTTAATCAAATGTAAATAATTCAAAAACGTGAACAAATTGCATTTGATTTAATGTACAACTGTAGAAGATTGTAAGGTATATTCATTAGCCATTACGAGAGCTCAGATTTATATGTAAATATATGTTTTAATGTTAATTTATAAATTAATTTAGGTAAGTAAAAAATTCGTTTCAATCGATTTCCAATGTAATGAACCATATTTTATTTTACAATTCTATATATTTTGCCGTACCTACATTTTTTTACCCTTATACAAACCTATTTTTTTTTCAAAATATATTTACAAAAAAAAAAGTAATGATCGAAAATTTTTTTTTTTTTATTTTTTAAAATAATTTCTTTAAAAATAAATTATAATTATAATGTTTTATGATATTTTCAAAACATAGATATAAACAATATTATTTTTAAAATATATTAATAAAAAAAAATTATTTAAAAAAAAATATAAAATAAAAAAACAATTATTAACAAAATACATTTATAAAAAAAATATATAAAATAAAAAAAAAAATATTTTTAAAATATTTATTTATTTTTTCAAATATATTTATTGAAAAATAATAATTTTTAAATTAATTATAACCAAATTAACCAATTTTAAATGTAATTAGTAGTAATATATTTATTCAACATTAATTTAATATAAAATGAATAAAAAATAAAATCATATTATTAATATGGATGTGAACATAACATGTTCACATTCAATTTGTTAATAATATGTGATGTTTTAATTTTTAACAGTTGAAATAATACCAAATTAACCATTGTTAAATGTAGTTCAATTGTAATATAATTTTGGAACACTATTTCAACATAAAATGAGAAAAATAGTAAAATCTTATTATGAATATGGATGTAAACGTACCTAGTTCACTTTATATTTGCTTATACCAAATTCCGTTTTCAAATCTAAGTGTACAAACTATAACAAGTTGATCATTGTTAACTGTAGTTTAATTATAATATAACTTTATCAACATTATTATTATACAAAATGTAAAATAAAGTAAAATCATATTATTTATATGTATGTAAACATACCATTTTCACATTGAATTTGTTCAATTAATATGTTATGTTTTAATTTTTAACAGTTGAAATAATACCAAATTAATCAGTGTTAAATGTAGTTCAATAATGATATAGTTTATTCAATATTATTATAATATATAATGAATTAAAAAGTAAAATCATATTATTTATTTCTAATTAAACATCACATTTTCATTTTGAATTTGTTAATCATATGTTATTTTTTAATTTTTAACAGTTGAAACTATACCAAATCAATCTATGTTAAATGTAGTTCAATTTTAATATAATTTATTCAACATTATTATAATATAAAATGAAAAAAAAAGTAAAATCATATCACTTATATGTATGTTAACATATCATTTTCCCTTTGAATTTGTTATTAATATGTTATGATTTAATTTTTAACAGTTTAAATAATACCAAATTAATCATTGTTAAATTAAAGTCAATTAAGATATTACTTTTTCAACATTATTATTGTATAAAATGTAAATAAAATGTAAAATCATATTATTTATATGTATGTAAACATACTATTTTCACTTTGAATTTATTAATAATATGTTATGTTTTAATTTTTAACAATTAAAACTATAACCAATTGATCAATAATAAATATTCTTTAACTATAATATATCTTATTGAACATTATTTCTACATAAAATGAGAAAAATAGTAAAATCCTATTATTAATATGCATTAAAATGTACCTAGTTAACCGTATATTTACTTATACCAAATTCCATTTTCAAATCTAAGAGATCAAACTATAACAAGTAGATCATTATTAACTGTAGTTTAATTATAATATAACTTATTCAACATTATTATAATATAAAATGAAAAAAAAAGTATAATCATATCATTTATATGTATGTTAACATACCATTTTTACTTTGAATTTGTTAATAATATGTTATAATTTAATTTTTAACAGTTTAAATAATACCAAATTAATCAGCGTTAAATGTAGTTCTATAATAATATAATTTATTCAATATTATTATAATATATAATGAATAAAAAAGTAAAATCATATTAATTATTTCTAAGTAAACATACCATTTTCACTTTGAATTTGTCAATTATAAGTTATGTTTTCATTTCATACAGTTGAAATAATACCAAATTAATTCCCTGTTTAATGTAGTTCAATTATAATATAACTTTTTCAACATTATTTCAACATAAAATGTGAAAAATAGTAAAATCTTATTATGAATATGGATGTTAACATACCATATTCCCTTTGTATTTGTTATTAATATGTTATGATTTAATTTTTAACAGTTGAAATAATACAAAATTAATCACTGTTTAATGTAGTTCAATTAAAATATATTTATTCAACATTATTTTAATAAAAAATAAATAAAAAAGTAAAATCATATTATTAATATGGATGTGAACGTAACATGTTCACATTCAATTTGTTAATACTATGTTATGTTTTAATTTTTAACAGTTGAAATAATACCAAATTAATCACTGTTAAATGTTCTTCAATTATAATATAATTTATTCAACATTATTATAATATAAAATGAATAATAAAGTAAAGTCAAATTATTTATTTCTAATTAAACATACCATTTTC
>VYZN01000072.1:762676-779753 GCA_009761285.1 Aphis glycines
ATAAAATGAAAAAAAAAGTAAAATCATATTATTTATTTCTAGTTAAACAACCATTTTCACTTTGAATTTGTTATGTTTTAATTTTTAACAGTGGAAATAATACCAAATTAATCATTGTTAAATGTAGTTCAATTATAATATAATTTTTTCAACATTATTTCAACATGAAATGAGAAAAATAGTAATATCTTATTATGAGTATGGATGTAAACGTACCTATTTCACTTTATACTTGATTAAACCAAATCCCATTATGAACTCTAAGAGTTCAAACTATAACAAGTTGATCATTATTAACTGTAGATTAATTATAATATAACATTATCAACATTATTATAATATAAAATGAAAAAAAAAGTAAATACATATCATTTATATGGATGTTACCATACCGTTTTCACTATGATTTTGTTAATAATATGATATGTTTTAATTTTTAACAGTTGAAATAATACCAAATCAATCTATGTTAAATGTAGTTCAATTATGATATAACTTTATCAACATTATTATAATATAAAATGAAAAAAAAAGTAAAATCATATCATTTATATGTATGTTAACATACCATTTTCACATTGAATTTGTTATTAATATGTTATGTTTTAATTTTTAACAGTTGAAATAATACCAAGTTAATCAGTGTTAAATGTAGTTCAATAATGATATAAATTATTCAATATTATTATAATATATAATGAATAAAAATGTAAAATCCTATTATTTATTTCTAAGTACACATACCATTTTCCCTTTTTATTTGTTAATACTATGTTATGTTTTAATTTTTAACAGTTGAAATAATACCAAATTAAACATTGTTAAATGTAGTTCAATTGTAATATAATTTTTGAACATTATTTCAACATAAAATGAGAAAAAAAGTAAAATGTTATAATGAATATGTATGTTATAATATTTTCCCTTTGAATTTGTTAATAATATGTTATGATTTAATTTTTAACAATTGAAATAATGCCAAATCAATCTATGTTAAATGTAGTTCAATTATGATATAACTTTATCAACATAATTATAATATAAAATGAAATAAAAAAGTAAAATCATATCATTTATATGTATGTTAACATACCATTTTCCCTTTGAATTTGTTAATAATATGTTCTGTTTTAATTTTTAACAGTTGAAATAATACCAAATTAATCATTGTTAAATGTAGTTCAATTAAAATATAACTTTTTCAACATTATTTCAACATAAAATGAGAAAAATAGTAAAATCTTATTATGAATATGGATGTTAACATACCATTTTCCCTTTGTATTTGTTTTAATATGTTGTGATTTAATTTTTAACAGTTGAAATAATACCAAATTAATCATGTTAAATGTAGTTCAATTATAATATAACTTATTCAACATTATTATAATATAAAAGAAAAAAAAAGTAAAATCATATTATTTATTTCTAGTTAAACAACCATTTTCACTTTGAATTTGTTAATCATATGTTATTTTTTAATTTTTAAGAGTTGAAATAATACCAAATTAATCATTGTTAAATGTAGTTCAATTATAATATAATTTTTTCAACATTATTTCAACATGAAATGAAAAAAATTGTAATATCTTATTATGAGTATGGATGTAAACGTACCTATTTCACTTTATACTTGATTAAACCAAATCCCATTATGAACTCTAAGAGTTCAAACTATAACAAGTTGATCATTATTAACTGTAGATTAATTATAATATAACATTATCAACATTATTATAATATAAAATGAAAAAAAAAGTAAATTCATATTATTTATTCCTAATTAAACATACCATTTTCACATTGAATTTGTTATTAATATGTTATGTTTTAATTTTTAACAGTTGAAATAATACCAAATAAATCAGTGTTAAATGTAGTTCAATAATGATATAGTTTATTCAATATTATTATAATATATAATGAATTAAAAAGTAAAATCATATTATTTATTTCTAATTAAACATACCATTTTCACTTTGAATTTGTTAATCATATGTTATTTTTTAATTTTTAAGAGTTGAAATAATACCAAATCAATCTATGTTAAATGTAGTTCAATTATAATATAACTTTTTCAACATTATTTCAACATAAAATGAGAAAAATAGTAAAATCTTATTATGATTATGGATGTTAACATACCATTTTCCCCTTGAATTTGTTAATAATATGTTATGATTTAATTTTTAACAGTTGAAATAATACCAAATTAACCATTGTTATATGTAGTTCAATTGTAATATAATTTTTGAACATTATTTCAACATAAAATGAGAAAAATAGTAAAATGTTATAATGAATATGGATGTTAACATTCCATTTTCCCTTTAAATTTGTTATTAATATGTTATGATTTAATTTATAACAGTTGAAATAATACCAAGTCAATCTATGTTATATGTAGTTCAATTATAATATAACTTTATCAACATTATTATAATATAAAATGAAAAAAAAAGTAAAATCATATCATTTATATGTATGTTAACATACCATTTTCCCTTTGTATTTGTTATTAATATGTTATGATTTAATTTTTAACAGTTGAAATAATACCAAATCAATCTATGTTAAATGTAGTTCAATTATAATATAACTTATTAACATTATTATAATATAAAATGAATGTAAAATCATATGATTTATATGTATGTTAACATACCATTTTCACATTGAATTTGTTATTAATTTGTTATGTTTTAATTTTTAACAGTTGAAATAATACCAAATTAATCAGTGTTAAATGTAGTTCAATAATGATATAAATTTTTCGATATTATTATAATATACAACGAATAAAAATGTAAAATCATATTATTTATTTCTAAGTAAACATACCATTTTCACATTAAATTTGTTAATAATATGATATATTTTAATTATTAACAGTTGAAATAATACTAAATTAATCAGTGTTAAATGTAGTTCAATTATAATATAACTTTTTCAACATTATTTCAACATAAAATGAGAAAAATAGTAAAATGTTATTATGAATATGGATGTTAACATTCCATTTTCCCTTTGTATTTGTTTTAATATGTTATGATTTAATTTTTAACAGTTGAAATAATACCAAATTAATCACTGTTAAATGTAGTTCAATTATGATATAACTTTATCAACATTATTATAATATAAAATGAAATAAAAAAGTAAAATCATATCATTTATATGTATGTTAACATACCATTTTCCCTTTGTATTTGTTATTAATATGTTATGATTTAATTTATAACAGTTGAAATTATACCAAATTAATCACTGTTAAATGTAGTTCAATTATAATATAACTTTATCAACATTATTATAATATAAAATGAAAAAAAAAAGTAAAATCATATCATTTATTTCTAATTAAACAACCATTTTCACTTTGAATTAGTTATGTTTTAATTTTTAACAGTGGAAATAATACCAAATTAATCATTATTAAATGTAGTTCAATTGTAATATAACTTTTTCAACATTATTTCAACATAAAATGAGAAAAATAGTAATATCTTATTATGAATATGTATGTTAACATACCATTTTCCCTTTGAATTTGTTAATAATATGTTATGATTTAATTTTTAACAGTTGAAATAATACCAAATTAATCATTGTTAAATGTAGTTCAATTGTAATATAACTTTTTCAACCTTATTTCAACATAAAATGAGAAAAATAGTAATATCTTATTATGAATATGGATGTTAACATACCATTTTCCCTTTGAATTTGTTAATAATATGTTATGATTTAATTTTTAACAGTTGAAATAATACCAAATTAATCATTGTTAAATGTAGTTCAATTGTAATATAACTTTTTCAACCTTATTTCAACATAAAATGAGAAAAATAGTAATATCTTATTATGAGTATGGATGTAAACGTACCTATTTCACTTAATACCGGATTAAACCAAATTCCATTATGAACTCTAAGAGTTCAAACTATAACAAGTTGATCATTATTAACTGTAGATTAATTATAATATAACATTATCAACATTATTATAATATAAAATGAAAAAAAAAGTAGATTCATATTATTTATTCCTAATTAAACATACCATTTTCACATTGAATTTGTTATTAATATGTTATGTTTTAATTTTTAACAGTTGAAATAATACCAAATTAATCAGTGTTAAATTTAGTTCAATTATAATATAACTTTTTCAACATTATTTCAACATAAAATGAGAAAAATAGTAAAATCTTATTATGATTATGGATGTTAACATACCATTTTCCCCTTGAATTTGTTAATAATATGTTATGATTTAATTTTTAACAGTTGAAATAATACCAAATTAACCATTGTTAAATGTAGTTCAATTGTAATATAATTTTTGAACATTATTTCAACATAAAATGAGAAAAATAGTAAAATGTTATATTGAATATGGATGTTAACATTCCATTTTCCCTTCGAATTTATTATTAATATGTTATGATTTAATTTATAACAGTTGAAATAATACCAAGTCAATCTATGTTTAATGTAGTTCAATTATAATATAACTTTATCAACATTATTATAATATAAAATGAAAAAAAAAGTAAAATCATATCATTTATATGTATGTTAACATACCATTTTCCCTTTGTATTTGTTATTAATATGTTATGATTTAATTTTTAACAGTTGAAATAATACCAAATTAATCACTGTTAAATGTAGTTCAATTATAATATAACTTTATCAACATTATTATAATATAAAATGAAAAAATAGTGTAAAATCATATCATTTATATGTATGTTAACATACCATTTTCACATTGAAATTGTTATTAATATGTTTTGTTTTCATTTTTAACAGTTGAAATAATACCAAATTAATCAGTGTTAAATGTAGTTCAATTATAATATAACTTATTCAACATTATTATAATATAAAATGAAAAAAAAAGTAAAATCATATTATTTATTTCTAGTTAAACAACCATTTTCACTTTGAATTTGTTATGTTTTAATTTTTAACAGTGGAAATAATACCAAATTAATCATTGTTAAATGTAGTTCAATTATAATATAATTTTTTCAACATTATTTCAACATGAAATGAAAAAAAATTGTAATATCTTATTATGAGTATGGATGTAAACGTACCTATTTCACTTTATACTTGATTAAACCAAATCCCATTATGAACTCTAAGAGTTCAAACTATAACAAGTTGATCATTATTAACTGTAGATTAATTATAATATAACATTATCAACATTATTATAATATAAAATGAAAAAAAAAGTAAATTCATATTATTTATTCCTAATTAAACATACCATTTTCACATTGAATTTGTTATTAATATGTTATGTTTTAATTTTTAACAGTTGAAATAATACCAAATTAATCAGTGTTAAATTTAGTTCAATTATAATATAACTTTTTCAACATTATTTCAACATAAAATGAGAAAAATAGTAAAATCTTATTATGATTATGGATGTTAACATACCATTTTCCCCTTGAATTTGTTAATAATATGTTATGATTTAATTTTTAACAGTTGAAATAATACCAAATTAACCATTGTTAAATGTAGTTCAATTGTAATATAATTTTTGAACATTATTTCAACATAAAATGAGAAAAATAGTAAAATGTTATAATGAATATGGATGTTAACATTCCATTTTCCCTTTGAATTTGTTATTAATATGTTATGATTTAATTTATAACAGTTGAAATAATACCAAGTCAATCTATGTTAAATGTAGTTCAATTATAATATAACTTTATCAACATTATTATAATATAAAATGAAAAAAAAAGTAAAATCATATCATTTATATGTATGTTAACATACCATTTTCCCTTTGTATTTGTTATTAATATGTTATGATTCAATTTTTAACAGTTGAAATAATACCAAATTAATCACTGTTAAATGTAGTTCAATTATAATATAACTTTATCAACATTATTAAAATATAAAATGAAAAAATAATGTAAAATCATATCATTTATATGTATGTTAACATACCATTTTCACATTGAAATTGTTATTAATATGTTTTGTTTTCATTTTTAACAGTTGAAATAATACCAAATTAATCAGTGTTAAATGTAGTTCAATTATAATATAACTTATTCAACATTATTATAATATAAAATGAAAAAAAAAGTAAAATCATATTATTTATTTCTAGTTAAACAACCATTTTCACTTTGAATTTGTTATGTTTTAATTTTTAACAGTGGAAATAATACCAAATTAATCATTGTTAAATGTAGTTCAATTATAATATAATTTTTTCAACATTATTTCAACATGAAATGAAAAAAATTGTAATATCTTATTATGAGTATGGATGTAAACGTACCTATTTCACTTTATACTTGATTAAACCAAATCCCATTATGAACTATAAGAGTTCAAACTATAACAAGTTGATCATTATTAACTGTAGATTAATTATAATATAACATTATCAACATTATTATAATATAAAATGAAAAAAAAAGTAAATTCATATTATTTATTCCTATTTAAACATACCATGTTCACATTGAATTTGTTATTAATATGTTATGTTTTAATTTTTAACAGTTGAAATAATACCAAATTAATCAGTGTTAAACGTAGTTCAATAATGATATAAATTATTCAATATTATTATAATATATAATGAATAAAAATGTAAAATCATATTATTTATTTCTAAGTAAACATACCATTTTTACTTTGAATTTGTTAATAATATGATATTCTTTATTTTTTAACAGTTGAAATAATACCAAATCAATCTATGTTAAATGAAGTTCAATTATAATATAACTTTATCAACATTATTATAATATAAAATGAAAAAAAAAAGTAAAATCTTATCATTTATATGTATGTTAACATACCATTTTCCCTTTGAATTTGTTAATAATATGTTATGATTTAATTTTTAACAGTTGAAATAATACCAAATTAATCATTGTTAAATTTAGTTCA
The DNA here is from genome assembly GCA_009761285.1 of Aphis glycines. Lineage (NCBI taxonomy): Eukaryota > Metazoa > Arthropoda > Insecta > Hemiptera > Aphididae > Aphis > Aphis glycines. The sequence continues at coordinate 769,624 of VYZN01000072.1, forward strand.
ATTATAATATAACTTATTCAACATTATTATAACATAAAATGAAAAAAAAAGTAAAATCATATTATTCATTTCTAATTAAACATACCATTTTCACTTTGAATTTGTTAATCATATGTTATTTTTTAATTTTTAAGAGTTGAAATAATACCAAATCAATCTATGTTAAATGTAGTTCAATTATAATATAACTTTTTCAACATTATTTCAACATAAAATGAGAAAAATAGTAATATCTTATTATGAATATGGATGTTAACATACCATTTTCCCTTTGTATTTGTTATAAATATGTTATGATTTAAATTTTAACAGTTGAAATAATACCAAATTAACCATTGTTAAATGTAATTCAATTGTAATATAACTTTTTCAACATTATTTCAACATAAAATGAGAAAAATAGTAATATCTTATTATGAGTATGGATGTAAACGTACCTATTTCACTTTATACCTGATTAAACCATATTCCATTATGAACTCTAAGAGTTCAAACTATTACAAGTTGATCATTATTAACTGTAGTTTAATTATAATATAACTTTATCAACATTATTATAATATAAAATGAAAAAATAATGTAAAATCATATCATTTATATGTATGTTAACATACCATTTTCCCTTTGAATTTGTTAATAATATGTCATGTTGTAATTTTTAACAGTTGAAATAATACCAAATTAACTATTGTTAAATGTAGTTCAATTGTAATATAATTTTTGAACATTATTTCAACATAAAATGAGAAAAATAGTAAAATGTTATTATGAATATGGATGTTAACATTCCATTTTCCCTTTGAATTTGTTATTAATATGTTATGATTTAATTTTTAACAGTTGAAATAATACCAAATTAATCACTGTTAAATGTAGTTCAATTATAATATAACTTATTCAACATTATTATAATATAAAATGAAAAAAAAACTAAAATTATATCATTTATATGTATGTTAACATACCATTTTCCATTTGAATTTGTTAATAATATGTTATGTTTTAATTTTTTACAGTTGAAATAATACCAAATTAATCAGTGTTAAATGTAGTTCAATAATGATATAAATTATTCAATATTATTATAATATATAATGAATTAAAATGTAAAATCATATTATTTATTTCTAAGTAAACATACCATTTTTACTTTGAATTTGTTAATAATATGTTATGATTTAATTTTTAACAGTTGGAATAATACCAAATTAACCATTGTTAAATGTAAATCAATTGTAATTTAATTATTGAACATTATTTCAACATAAAATGAGAAAAATAGTAAAATCTTATTATGAATATGGATGTAAACGTAACTAGTTCACTTAATACTTGCTAATACCAAATTCCATTATCAAATCTAAGAGTTCAAACTATAACAAGTTGATCATTATTAACTGTAGAGTAATTATAATATAACTTTATCAACATTATTATAATATAAAATGGAAAAAAAAAAGTAAAATCATATCATTTATATGTATGTAAACATACCATTTTCCCTTTGAATTTGTTAATAATATGTTATGATTTAATTTTTAACAGTTGAAATAATACCAAATCAATCTATGTTAAATTTAGTTCAATTATAATATAACTTTATCAACATTATTATAATATAAAAAGAAAAAAAAAGTAAAATCATATCATATATTTGAATGTTAACGTACCATTTTCACATTGAATTTGTTATTTATATGTTGTGTTTTAATTTTTAACAGTTGAAATAATACCAAATTAATCAGTGTTAAATGTAGTTCAATAATGATATAAATTATTCAATATAATTATAATATATAATGAATAAAAATGTAAAATCATATTATTTATTTCTAAGTAAACATACCATTTTCACTTTGAATTTGTTAATAATATGTTATGTTTTAATTTTTAACAGTTGAAATAATACCAAATTAAACATTGTTAAATGTAGTTTAATTGTAATATAATTTTTGAACATTATTTCAACATAAAATGAGAAAAATAGTAAAATCTTATTATGAATATGGATGTTAACACACCATTTTCCCTTTTTATTTGTCATTAATATGTTATGATTTAATTATTAACAGTTGAAATAATACCAAATTAATCACTGTTAAATGTAGTTCAATTATAATATATTTATTCAACATTACTTTAATATAAAATAAATAAAAAAGTAAAATCTTATTATAAATATGGATGTAAACGTAACTAGTTCACTTTATACTTGCTTATTTCAAAGTCCATTATCAAATCTAAGAGTTCAAACTATAACAAGTTGATCATTATTAACTGTAGATTAATTATAATATAACATTATCAACATTATTATAATATAAAACGAAAAAAAAAGTAAAATCATATCATTTATATGTATGTTAACATACCATTTTCACATTGAATTTGTTATTAATATGTTATGTTTTAATTTTTAGCAGTTGAAATAATACCAAATCAATCTATGTTAAATGTAGTTCAATTATAATATAACTTTATCAACAATATTATAATATAAAATGAAAAAAAAAGTAAAATCATATTATTTATATGTATGTTAACATACCATTTTCACTTTGAATTTGTTAATAATATGTTATGTTTTAATTTTTAACAGTTGAAATAATACCAAATTAATCAGTGTTAAATGTAGTTCAATAATGATATAAATTATTCAATATTTTTATTATTTAAAATGAATTAAAATCGAAAATCATATTATTTATTTCTAAGTAAACATACCATTTTCACTTTGAATTTGTTAATAATATGTTATGTTTTAATTTTAAACAGTTGAATAATACCAAATTAACCGTTGTTAAATGTAGTTCAATTAAAATATATATTATTCAACATTATAATAATATATAATGAACAAAATAGTAAAATCATATTATTTATTTCTAAGTAAACATACCATGTCACTTTGAATTTGTTAATAATATGTTATGATTTAATTTTTAACAGTTGAAATAATACAAAATTAATCACTGTTAAATGTAGTTCAATTGCAATATAATTTTTGAACATTATTTCAACATAAAATGAGAAAAATAGTAAAATCTTATTATAAATATGGATGTAAACCTAACTATTTCACTTTATACTTGCTTATATCAAATTCCATTATCAAATCTAAGAATTCAAACTATAACAAGTTGATCATTTTTAACTGTAGATAAATTATAATATAACATTATCAACATTATTATAATATAAAACGAAAAAAAAAGTGAAACCATAGCATTTATATGTATGTTAACATACCAATCTCACATTGAATTTGTTATTAATATAATATGTTTTAATTTTTAACAGTTGAAATAATACCAAATTAATCAGTGTTAAATGTAGTTCAATAATGATATAAGTTATTCAATATTATTATAATATATAATGAATAAAAATGTAAAATCATATTATTTATTTCTAAGTAAACATACCATTTTCACTTTGAATTTGTTAAAAATATGTTATGTTTTAATTTTAAACAGTTGAAATAATACCAAATTAACCGTTGTTAAATGTAGTTCAATATTGATATAGTTTATTCAACATTATTATAATATAAAATGAAAAAATAAAGTAAAATCATATCATTTATATGTATGTTAACATACCATTTTGACATTGAATTTGTTATTAATATGTTATGTTTTAATTTTTAACAGTTGAAATAATACCAAATTAAACATTGTTAAATGTAGTTCAATTGTAATATAATTTTTGAACATTATTTCAACATAAAATGAGAAAAATAGTAAAATCTTATTATAAATATGGATGTAAACGTAACTATTTCACTTTATACTTGCTTATATCAAATTCCATTATCTAAGAATTCAAACTATAACAAGTTGATCATTTTTAACTGTAGATTAATTATAATATAACATTATCAACATTATTATAATATAAAACGAAAAAAAAAGAAAAACCATATCATTTATATGTATGTTAACATACCATTCTCACATTGAATTTGTTATTAATATAATATGTTTTAATTTTTAACAGTTGAAATAATACCAAATTAATCTATGTTAAATGTAGTTCAATTATAATATAACTTATTCAACATTATTATAATATAAAAGAACAAAAAAGTAAAATCATATTATTTATTTCTAGTTAAACAACCATTTTCACTTTGAATTTGTTATTAATATGTTATGATTTAATTTATAACAGTTGAAATAATACCAAGTCAATCTATGTTAAATGTAGTTCAATTATAATATAACTTTATCAACATTATTATAATATAAAATGAAAAAAAAAGTAAAATCATATCATTTATATGTAAGTTAACATACCATTTTCCCTTTGTATTTGTTATTAATATGTTATGATTTAATTTTTAACAGTTGAAATAATACCAAATTAATCACTGTTAAATGTAGTTCAATAATGATATAGTTTATTCAACATTATTATAATATAAAATAAAAAAATAAAGTAAAATCATATCATTTATATGTATGTTAACATACCATTTTCACATTGAATTTGTTATTAATATGTTATGTTTTAATTTTTAACAGTTGAAATAATACCAAATTAATCAGTGTTAAATGTAGTTCAATAATGATATAAATTTTTCAATATTTTTATAATTTAAAATGAACAAAATAGTAAAATCATATTATTTATTTCTAAGTAAACATACCATTTTCGCTTTGAATTTGTTAATAATATGTTATGATTTAATTTTTAACAGTTGAAATAATACCAAATTAATCACTGTTAAATGTAGTTCAATTATAATATAACTTATTCAAAATTATTATAATATAAAATGAAAAAATAAAATAAAATCATATCATTTATATGTATGTTAACATACCATTTTCACATTGAATTTGTTATTTATATGTTATGTTTTAATTTTTAACAGTTGAAATAATACCAAATTAATCAGTGTTAAATGTAGTTCAATAATGATATAAATTATTCAATATAATTATAATATATAATGAATAAAAATGTAAAATCATATTATTTATTGCTAAGTAAACATACCATTTTCACTTTGAATTTGTTAATGATATGTTATTTTTTAATTTTTAACAGTTGAAATAATACCAAATCAATCTATGTTAAATGTAGTTCAATTATAATATAACTTTATCAACATTATTATAATATAAAATGAAAAAAAATAGTAATATCATATCATTTATATGTATGTTATCATACCATTTTCACTTTGAATTTGTTAATAATATGTTATGTTTTAATTTTTAACAGTTGAAATAATACCAAATTAACCATTGTTAAATGTAGTTCAATTGTAATATAATTTTTGAACATTATTTCAACATAAAATGAGAAAAATAGTAAAATCTTATTATAAATATGGATGTAAACGTAACTATTTCACTTTATACTTGCTTATATCAAATTCCATTATCAAATCTAAGAATTCAAACTATAACAAGTGGATCATTTTTAACTGTAGATTAATTATAATATAACATTATCAACATTATTATAATATAAAACGAAAAAAAAAGTAAAACCATATCATTTATATGTATGTTAACATACCATTCTCACATTGAATTTGTTATTAATATGATATGTTTTAATTTTTAACAGTTGAAATAATACCAAATTAATCAGTGTTAAATGTAGTTCAATAATGCTATAAATTATTCAATATTATTATAATATATAATGAATAAAAATGTAAAATCATATTATTTATTTCTAAGTAAACATACAATTTTCACTATGAATTTGTTAATAATAAGTTATGATTTAATTTGTAACAGTTGAAATAATACCAAATCAATCTATGTTAAACGTAGTTCAATTATAATATAACTTATTCAACATAATTATAATATAAAATGAAAAAATAAAGTAAAATCATATCATTTATATGTATGTTAACATACCATTCTCACATTGAATTTGTTATTAATATAATATGTTTTAATTTTTAACAGTTGAAATAATACCAAATTAACCGTTTTTAAATTTAGTTCAATTAAAATATATATAATTCAACATTATAATAATATATAATGAACAAAATAGTAAAATCATATTGTTTATTTCTAAGTAAACATACCATTTTCACTTTGAATTTGTTAATAATATGTTATGATTTAATTTTTAACAGTTGAAATAATACCAAATTAATCAATGTTAAATGTAGTTCAATTATAATATAACTTATTCAAAATTATTATAATATAAAATGAAAAAATAAAATAAAATCATATCATTTATATGTATGTTAACATACCATTCTCACATTGAATTTGTTATTAATATAATATGTTTTAATTTTTAACAGTTGAAATAATACCAAATTAACCGTTTTTAAATTTAGTTCAATTAAAATATATATAATTCAACATTATAATAATATATAATGAACAAAATAGTAAAATCATATTGTTTATTTCTAAGTAAACATACCATTTTCACTTTGAATTTGTTAATAATATGTTATGATTTAATTTTTAACAGTTGAAATAATACCAAATTAATCACTGTTAAATGTTGTTCAATTATAATATAACTCATTCAAAATTATTATAATATAAAATGAAAAAATAAAATAAAATCATATCATTTATATGTATGTTAACATACCATTTTCACATTGAATTTGTTATTAATATGTTATGTTTTAATTTTTAACAGTTGAAATAATACCAAATTAAGCAGTGTTAAATGTAGTTCAATAATGATATAATTTATTCAATATTATTATAATATATAATGAATAAAAATGTAAAATCATATTATTTATTTCTAATTAAACATACCATTTTCACTTTGAATTTGTTAATAATATGTTATGATTTAATTATTAACAGTTGAAATAATACCAAATTAATCAATGTTAAATGTAGTTCAATTATAATATATTTATTCAACATTACTTTAATATAAAATAAATAAAAAAGTAAAATCTTATTATAAATATGGATGTAAACGTAACTAGTTCACTTAATACTTGCTTATACCAAATTCCATTATCAAATCTAAGAGTTCAAACTATAACAAGTTGATCATTATTAACTGTAGATTAATTATAATATAACATTATCAACATTATTATAATATAAAATGAAAAAAAAAGTAAATACATATCGTTTATATGTATGTTTACATACCATTTTCACTATGATTTTGTTAATAATATGATATGTTTTAATTTTTAACAGTTGAAATAATACCAAATTAACCATTGTTAAATGTAGTTCAATTATAATATATATTATTCAACATTATAATAAAATATAATGAAAAAATAAGTAAATACATATCATTTATATGTATGTTAACATACCATTTTCACTATGATTTTGTTAATAATATGTTATGTTTTAATTTTTAACAGTTGAAATAATACCAAATTAACCATTGTTAAATGTAGTTCAATTGTAATATAATTTTTGAACATTATTTCAACATAATATGAGAAAAATAGTAAAATCTTATTATGAATATGGATGTTAATACACCATTTTCCCTTTTTATTTGTTATTAATATGTTATGTTTTAATTTTTAACAGTTGAAATAAAACCAAATTAATCAGTGTTAAATGTGGTTCAATAATGATATAATTTATTCAATATTATTATAATATATAATGAATAAAAATGTAAAATCATATTATTTATTTCTAAGTACACATACCATTTTCACTTTAAATTTGTTAATAATATGTTATGATTTAATTTTTAACAGTTGAAATAATACCAAATTAACCATGTGTAAATGTGTGGATTTCAATTGTGGAATATAATTTTTGGAACGCATATTTCAATCATAAAATGAGAAATAGTTTAATTTTATTGCATGAAATATTGGATGCTAACACAACCATTCTTCCCTTTTTTATTTGTTAGGTTATAGTTATGATTTAATTTTTAACAGTTGAAATAATACCAAATTAATCACTTTTAAATGTAGTTCAATTATAATTTATTTATTCAACATTACTTTAATATAAAATAAATAAAAAAGTAAAATCTTATTATAAATATGGATGTAAACGTAACTAGTTCACTTAATACTTGCTTATACCAAATTCCATTATCAAATCTAAGAGTTCAAACTATAACAAGTTAATCATTATTAACTGTAGATTAATTATAATATATCATTATCAACATTATTATAATATAAAATGAAAAAAAAAGTAAATACATATCATTTATATGTATGTTTACATACCAGTTTCACTATGATTTTGTTAATAATATGATATGTTTTAATTTTTAACAGTTGAAATAATACCAAATCAATCTATGTTAAATGTAGTTCAATTATAATATAACTTTATCAACATTATTATAATATAAAATGGAAAAAAAAAAGTAAAATCATATCATTTATATGTATGTTAACATACCATTTTCCCTTTGAATTTGTTAATAATATGTTATGATTTAATTTTTAACAGTTGAAATAATACCAAATTAACCATTGTTAAATGTAGTTCAATTATATTATAACATTATCAACATTATTATAATATACAATGAAAAAAAAAGTAAAATCATATCATTTATATGTATGTTAACATACCATTTTCCCTTTATATTTGTTAATACTATGTTATGTTTTAATTTTTAACAGTTGAAATAATACCAAATTAACCATTGTTAAATGTAGTTCAATTGTAATTTAATTTTTGAACATTATTTCAACATAAAATGAGAAAAATAGTAAAATCTTATTATGAATATGGATGTTAACACACCATTTTCCCTTTTTATTTGTTATTAATATGTTATGATTTAATTTTTAACAGTTGAAATAATACCAAATTAATCACTTTAAAATGTAGTTCAATTATAATTTATTTATTCAACATTACTTTAATATAAAATAAATAAAAAAGTAAAATCTTATCATTTATATGTATGTTAACACACCATTTTCACATTGAATTTGTTATTAATATGTTATGTTTTAATTTTTAACAGTTGAAATAATACCAAATTTAACCACATTGTTAAAAATGGTAAGTTCAATTTGTAATTTAATTTGAACCATTATTTCAACATAAATGAAAAATAGTAAAATCTTATTATTAATATGGATGCTAACACACCATTCTCACATTGAATTTGTTATTTATATGTTATGTTTTAATTTTTAACAGTTGAAATAATACCAAATTAATCAGTGTTAAATGTAGTTCAATAATGATATAAATTATTCAATGTTATTATAATATATAATGAATAAAAATGTAAAATCAAATTATTTATTTCGAAGTAAACATACCATTTTCACTTTGAATTTGTTAATAATATGTTATGATTTAATTTTTAACAATTGAAATGATACCAAATTAATGACTGTTAAATGTAGTTCAATTATAATATAACTTATTCAAAATTATTATAATATAAAATGAAAAAATAAAGTAAAATCACATCATTTATATGTATGTTAACATACCATTTTGACATTGAATTTGTTATTAATATGTTATGTTTTAATTTTTAACAGTTGAAATAATACCAAAATTGATCAGTGTTAAATGTAGTTCAATAATTATATAAATTATTCAATGTTATTATAATATATAATGAATAAAAATGTAAAATCATATTATTCATTTCTAAGTAAACAAACCATTTTCACTTTGAATTTGTTAATAATAATATGTTATGTTTTAGTTATTACAAGTTGAAATAATACCAAATTACCAATGTTAAATATAGTTCAATTGTAATATAATTTTTGAACATTATTTCAACATAAAATGAGAAAAATAGTAAAATCTTATTATTAATATGGATGCTAACACACCATTTTCCCTTTTTATTTGTTATTAATATGTTATGATTTAATTTTTAACAGTTGAATTAATACCAAATTAATCACTGTTAAATGTAGTTCAATTATAATATATTTATTCAACATTATTTTAATATAAAATAAATAAAAAAGTAAAATCTTATTATAAATATGGATGTAAACGTAACTATTTCACTTTATACTTGCTTATATCATATTCCATTATCAAATCTAAGAATTCAAACTATAACAAGTTGATCATTATTAACTGTAGATTAATTATAATATAACATTATCAACATTATTATAATATAAAACGAAAAAAAAAGTAAAACCATATCATTTATATGTATGTTAACATACCATT
>VYZN01000073.1:1879-18272 GCA_009761285.1 Aphis glycines
TGCTCTTGTTTGAGCAATGAAATCTAAGTTTTAAATTAGCAAATAATTAATTATGTTGAAATATTTACACAAATATTTATAATTAAATATTGAAAATCATAACTCATTTTTATTTGATTTAGTATTATAAAATTTTTCGATGAATTATATAATAATTTCTCTAAATATAAAAATAAATGTAATGGTAATTTGCTCTTGTTTGAGCAATGAAATCTAAGTTTTAAATAAGCAAATAAGTAATAAAGTTGGAATATTTACAAAAATATTGAAAATTTAGGATGTTGAGATAAGACTTTTTTCAAGGGGTTGGAGATAGGCAATATTCAATTGTTTTTTTGATATTTATGTGTGCAATATTTCATTGAACACACATTAATAATTAAAAATCAAAAATATCAATTCATTTTTTTTTGATTTAGTATTATAATTTTTTTAATGATTTATTTAATAATTTCTCTAAATTTAAAGATAAATGTATTGATAATTTACTCTTGTTGGAGCAATGAAATCTAAGTTTTAAATTAGCAAATAATTAATTATGTTGGAATATTTACAAAAATATTGAAAATTTAGGATGTTGAGATAAGGCTTTTTTCAAGGGGTTGGAGATAGCAATATTCAATTGTTTTTTTGATATTTATGTGTGCAATATTTCATTGAACACACATTAATAATTAAAAATTAAAAATATCAATTCATTATTTTTTTGATTTAGTATTATAAATTTTTTTGATGAATTATATAATAATTTCTCTAAATTTAAAGATAAATCTTATGGTAATTTGCTCTTGTTTGAGCAAAGAAATCTAAGTTTTTAATTAGCTAATAATTATTAAAGTTGGAATATTTACACAAATATTAATAATTAAAAATTAAAAATATCAATTCAATTTTTTTTGATTTAGTATTATAAATTTTTTTAATGAATTATTTAATAATTTCTCTAAATTTAAAAATAAATGTAATGGTAATTTGCTCTTGTTTGAGCAATGAAATCTAAGTTTTATATTAACAAATAATTCATAATGTTGAAATATTTACACAAATGTTAATAATTAAATATTGAAAATAAGCACTCATTTTTTTTTTTGATTTAGTATTATGAATTATTTCGATGAATTATTTAATAATTTCTCTAAATTTAAAAATAAATGTAAGGGTAATTTGCTCTTGTTTGTGCAATGAAATCTATGATTTAAATAAGCAATTAAGTAATAAAGTTGGAATATTTACAAAAATATTGAAAATTTAGGATGTTGAGATAAGACTTTTTTCAAGGGGTTGGAGATAGGCAATATTCAATTGTTTTTTTGATATTTAAGTGTGCAATATTTCATTGAACACACATTAATAATTAAAAATTAAAAATATCAATTCATTTTTTTTTTGATTTAGTATTATAAATTTTTTCGATGAATTATATAATAATTTCTCTAAATTTAAAGATAAATCTTATGGTAATTTGCTCTTGTTTGAGCAATAAATCTAAGTTTTAAATTAGCAAATAAATAATAATGTTGATATATTTACACAAATATTGAAAATTAGGAGTTGAGATACAGGCCTTTTTTCCCCAAGGGGTGTGATAGGCAATATCAATGTTTTTTTGATATTCTATGTGTGTCAATATTTCATTGAACAGCCAATTAATAATTAAAAACTTCAAAAAATATCAATTCATTTTTTTTGAAATTTAGTATATAATTTTTTTAATGATTATTTAATAATTCTCTTAATTTAAATGATATAATGTAATGGTTATTTGCTCTTGTTTGAGGAATGAAATCTAACGTTTTACATTAGCAAATAATTATTAAAGTTGGAATATTTACACAAATATTAATAATTAAAAATTAAAAATATCAATTCATTTTTTTTTTGTTTTAGTATTATGAATTATTTCGATGAATTATTTAATAATTTCTCTAAATTTATAAATAAATGTAATGGTAATTTGCTCCTGTTTGTGCAATGAAATCTAAGTTTTAAATTAACAAATAACTCATAATGTTGAAATATTTACACAAATATTAATAATTAAATATTGAAAATAAGCACTCATTTTTTTTTTTGATTTAGTATTATGAATTTTTTCGATGAATTATATGATAGTTTCTCTAAATTTAAAGATAAATGTAATGGTAATTTGCTCTTCTTTGTGCAATGAAATCTAAGTTTTTAATTAGCAAATTATTATTAAAGTTGGAATATTTACACAAATATTAATAATTAAAAATTAAAAATATCTCTTCATTTTTTTTTTGATTTAGTATTATAAACTTTTTCGATGAATCATATAATAATTTCTCTAAATTTAAAGAAAAATGTAATGGTAATTTGCTCTGGTTTGAACAATGAAATCTAATGTTTTACATTAGCAAATAATTATTAAAGTTGGAATATTTACACAAATATTAATAATTAAAAATTAAAAATATCAATTCATTTTTTTTTGATTTAGTATTATACATTTTCTCAATAAATTATTTAATAATTTCTCTTAATTTAATGATAAATGTAATGGTAATTTGCTCTTGTTTGAGCAATGAAATCTAAGTTTTAAATTAACAAATAATTCATAATGTTGAAATATTTACACAAATATTAATGATTAAATATTGAAAATAAGCACTCATTTTTTTTTTTGATTTAGTATTATGAATTTTTTGGATGAATTATATGATAGTTTCTCTAAATTAAAACATAAATGTAATGGAAATTACTCTTGTTTGAGCAATGAAATCTAAGTTTTAAATTAGCAAATAATTATTAAAAATGGAATATTTACACAAATATTAATAATTAAAAATTAAAAAAATCAATTCAATTTTTTTTGATTTAGTATTATAAATTTTTTCGATGAATTATATAATAATTTCTCTAAATTTAAAGATAAATCTTATGGTAATTTGCTCTTGTTTGAGCAATAAATCTAAGTTTTAAATTAGCAAATAATTATTAAAGTCGGAATATTTACACAAATATTAATAATTAAAAATTAAAAATATCAATTCATTTTTTTTTGATTTAGTATTATAAACTTTTTCGATGAATTATATAATAATTTCTCTAAATTTGAAGATAAATGTAATGCTAATTTGATCTTGTTTGAGCAATGAAATCTAAGTTTTAAATAAGCAAATAAGTAATAAAGTTGGAATATTTACAAAAATATTGAAATTTTAGGATGTTGAGATAGGAATTTTTTCAAGGGGTTGGAGATAGGCAATATTCAATTGTTTTTTTGATATTTATGTGTGCAATATTTCATTGAACATACATTAATAATTAAAAATTAAAAATATCAATTCATTTTTTTTTTGATTTAGTATTATAAATTTTTTCGATGAATTATATAATAATTTCTCTAAATTTAAAGATAAATGTATTGATAATGTACTCTTGTTTGAGCAATGAAGTCTAAGTTTTAAATTAGCAAATAATTATTAAAGATGGAATATTTACACAAATATTAATAATTAAATATTGAAAATAATAACTCATTTTTATTTGATTTAGTATTATAAATTTTTTCGATGAATTATATAATAATTTCTCTAAATTTAAAAATAAATGTAATGGAAATTTGCTCTTGTTTGAGCAATGAAATCTAAGTTTTAAATAAGCAAATAAGTAATAAAGTTGGAATATTTACAAAAATATTGAAAATTTAGGATGTTGAGATAAGACTTTTTTCAAGGGGTAGGAGATAGGCAATATTCAATTGTTTTTTTGATATTTATGTGTGCAATATTTCATTGAACACACATTAATAATTAAAAATTAAAAATTTCAATTCATTTTTTTTTTGATTTAGTATTATAAATTTTTTCGATGAATTATATAATTATTTCTCTAAATTTAAAGATAAATGTATTGATAATGTACTCATGTTTGAGCAATGAAGTATAAGTTTTTAATTAGCAAATAATTATTAAAGTTGGAATATTTACACAAATATTAATAATTAAAAATTAAAAATATCTATTCATTTTTTTTTTGATTTTGTATTTTAAACTTTTCGATGAATTATATAATAATTTCTCTAAATTTAAAGATAAATGTAATGGTAATTTGCTCTGCTTTGAACAATGAAATCTTATGTTTTACATTAGCAAATAATTATTAAAAATGGAATATTTATTTTACAAAATATTAAATTAAAAATATTGAAAATTAATAACTCATTTATGTTCGATTTAGTATTATAAAGTTTTTTTCGATGAATGGTATATAATTTACTTTCTTCTAAATTTAAAGATAATCTTATCTAGATGTTGCTCTTGTTTGGGCAGATAAATCCTAAGTTTTAATTAACAAATAAATAATTAATGTTGAAATATTTACACAAATATTCGATAATTAAATATTGAAAATAATAACTCATTTTTTTTTGATTTAGTATTATAAATTTTGTCGATGAATTATATAATAATATCTCTAAATTTAAAGATAAATCTTATGGTAATTTGCTCTTGTTTGAGCAATGAAATCTAAGTTTTAAATTAACAAATAATTAATAATATTGAAATATTTACACAAATATTAATAATTAAATATTGAAAATAATAACTCATTTTTATTTGATTTAGTATTATAAATTTTTTCGTTGAATTATATAATAATTTCTCTAAATTTGAAGATAAATGAAATGGTAATTTGCTCTTGTTTGAGCAATGAAATCTAAGTTTTAAATAAGCAAATAAGTAATAAAGTTGGAATATTTACAAAAATATTGAAAATTTAGGATGTTGAGATAGGAATTTTTTCAAGGGGTTGGAGATAGGCAATATTCAATTGTTTTTTTGATAATTATGTGTGCAATATTTCATTGGACACACATTAAAAATTAAATATTGAAAATATCAATTCATTTTTTATTTGATTTAGTATTATAAATTATTTCGATGAATTATATAATAATTTCTCTAAATTTAAAGATAAATGTATTGATAATGTTCTCTTGTTTGAGCAATGAAATCTAAGTTTTAAATTAGCAAATAATTATTAAAAATGGAATATTTACACAAATATTAATAATTAAAAATTAATAATATCAATTCAATTTTTTTTGATTTAGTATTATAAATTTCTTCGATGAATTATATAATAATTTCTTTAAATTTAAAGATAAATGTATTGATAATGTACTCTTGTTTGAGCAATGAAATCTAAGTTTTACATTAGCAAATAATTATTAAAGTCGGAATATTTAAACAAATATTAATAATTAAAAATTAAAAATATCAATTCATTTTTTTTTGATTTAGTATTATAAACTTTTTCGATGAATTATATAATAATTTCTCTAAATTTAAAGATAAAGGTATTGATAATGTACTCTTGTTTGAGCAATGAAATCTAAGTTTTAAATAAGCAAATAAGTAATAAAGTTGGAATATTTACAAAAATATTGAAATTTTAGGATGTTGTGATAGGAATTTTTTCAAGGGGTTGGAGATAGGCAATATTCAATTGTTTTTTTGATAATTATGTGTGCAATATTTCATAGAACACACATTAATAATTAAAAATTAAAAATTTCAATTCATTTTTTTTTTGATTTAGTATTATAAATTTTTTCGATGAATTATATAATAATTTCTCTAAATTTAAAGATAAATGTATTGATAATGTACTCTTGTTTGAGCAATGAAGTCTAAGTTTTTAATTAGCAAATAATTATTAAAGTTGGAATATTTACACAAATATTAATAATTAAAAATTAAAAATATCTATTCATTTTTTTTTTGATTTTGTATTATAAACTTTTCGATGAATTATATAATAATTTCTCTAAATTTAAAGATAAATGTAATGGTAATTTGCTCTGCTTTGAACAATGAAATCTTATGTTTTACATTAGCAAATAATTATTAAAGTTGGAATATTTACAAAAATATTGAAAATTTAGGATGTTGAGATAGGAATTTTTTCAAGGGGTTGGAGATAGGCAATATTCAATTGTTTTTTTGATAATTATGTGTGCAATATTTCATAGAACACACATTAATTATTAAATATTGAAAATATTAATTTATTTATTTTTGATTTATTATTATAAATTTTTTTTCGATGAATTATATAATAATTTCTCTAAATTTAAAGATACATGTATTGATAATTTACTCTTGTTTGAGCAATGAAATCTAAGTTTTAAATTAGCAAATAATTATTAAAAATGGAATATTTACACAAATATTAATAATAAAAATTTAAAATATCAATTCAATTTTTTTTGATTTAATATTATGAATTTTTTCGATGAATTA
The DNA here is from genome assembly GCA_009761285.1 of Aphis glycines. Taxonomy (NCBI): domain Eukaryota; kingdom Metazoa; phylum Arthropoda; class Insecta; order Hemiptera; family Aphididae; genus Aphis; species Aphis glycines. Next base: position 8,152 of record VYZN01000073.1, read on the forward strand.
TATGATAGTTTCTCTAAATTTAAAGATAAATGTAATGGTAATTTGCTCTTGTTTGAGGAATGAAATCTAAGTTTTAAATTAGCAAATAATTAATTATGTTAAAATATTTACACAAATATTAATAATTAAATATTGAAAATAATAACTCATTTTTATTTGATTTAGTATTATGAATTTTTTCGATGAATTATTTAATAATTTCTCTAAATTTAAAAATAAATGTAATTGAAATTTGCTATTGTTTGAGCAATGAAATCTAAGTTTTACATTAGCAAATAATTATTAAAGTCGGAATATTTAAACAAATATTAATAATTAAAAATTAAAAATATCAATTCATTTTTTTTTGATTTAGTATTATAAATTATTTCGATGAATTATATAATAATTTCTCTAAATTTAAAGATAAATGTATTGATAATGTACTCTTGTTTGAGCAATGAAGTCTAAGTTTTAAATTAGCAAATAATTATTAAAAATGGAATATTTACACAAATATTAATAATTAAAAATTAAAAATATCAATTCAATTTTTTTTGATTTAGTATTATGAATTTTTTCGATGAATAATTTCTCTAAATTTAAAGATAAATGTATTGATAATGTACTCTTGTTTGAGCAATGAAGTCTAAGTTTTTAATTAGCAAATAATTATTAAAGTTGGAATATTTACACAAATATTAATAATTAAAAATTAAAAATATCTATTCATTTTTTTTTTGATTTAGTATTATAAACTTTTTCGATGAATCATATAATAATTTCTCTAAATTTAAAGATAAATGTAATGGTAATTTGCTCTGGTTTGAACAATGAAATCTAATGTTTTACATTAGCAAATAATTATTAAAGTTGGAATATTTACAAAAATATTGAAAATTTAGGATGTTGAGATAGGAATTTTTTCAAGGGGTTGGAGATAGGCAATATTCAATTGTTTTTTTGATAATTATGTGTGCAATATTTCATTGAACACACATTAATAATTAAATATTGAAAATATTAATTTATTTATTTTTGATTTAGTATTATAAACTTTTTCGATGAATTATATAATAATTTCTCTAAATTTAAAGATACATGTATTGATAATTTACTCTTGTTTGAGCAATGAAATCTAAGTTTTAAATTAGCAAATAATTATTAAAGTTGGAATATTTACACAAATATTAATAATTAAAATTAAAAATATCAATTCAATTTTTTTTGATTTAGTATTATAAATTTTTTTAATGAATTATTTAATAATTTCTCTAAATTTAAAAATAAATGTAATGGTAATTTGCTCTTGTTTGAGCAATGAAATCTAAGTTTTTAATTAACAAATGACTCATAATGTTGAAATATTTGCACAAATATTAATAATTAAATGTTGAAAATAAGCACTCATTATTTTTTTTTGATTTAGTATTATGAATTTTTTCGATGAATTATTTAATAATTTCTCTAAATTTAAAAATAAATGTAATGGAAATTTGCTCTTGTTTGAGCAATGAAATCTAAGTTTTACATTAGCAAATAATTATTAAAGTCGGAATATTTACACAAATATTAATAATTAAAAATTAAAAATATCAATTCATTTTTTTTTTGATTTAGTATTATAAACTTTTTCGATGAATTATATAATAATTTCTCTAAATATAAAGATAAATGTAATGGTAATTTGCTCCTGTTTGAGCAATGAAATCTAATGTTTTACGTTAGCAAATAATTATTAAACTTGGAATATTTACACAAATATTAATAATTAAAAATTAAAAATATCAATTCATTTTTTTTTATTTAGTATTATAAATTTTTTTAATGAATTATTTAATAATTTCTCTAAATTTAAAAATAAATGTAATGGTAATTTGCTCTTGTTTGAGCAATGAAATCTAAGTTTTAAATAAGCAAATAAGTAATAAAGTTGGAATATTTACAAAAATATTGAAAATTTAGGATGTTGAGATAGGAATTTTTTCAAGGGGTTGGAGATAGGCAATATTCAATTGTTTTTTTGATATTTATGTGTGCAATATTTCATTGAACACACATTAATAATTAAAAATTGAAAATATTAATTTATTTATTTTTGATTTATTATTATAAATTTTTTCGATGAATTATATAATAATTTCTCTAAATTTAAAGATACATGTATTGATAATTTACTCTTGTTTGAGCAATGAAATCTAAGTTTTAAATTAGCAAATAATTATTAAAAATGGAATATTATTTACACAAATATTAATAATTAAAAATTAAAAATATCAATTCAATTTTTTTTGATTTAGTATTATGAATTTTTTCGATGAATTATATGATAGTTTCTCTAAAATTAAAAATAAATGTAATGGAAATTTGCTCTTGTTTGAGTAATGAAATCTAATGTTTTACATTAGCAAATAATTATTAAAGTTGGAATATTTACAAAAATATTGAAAATTTAGGATGTTATGATAGGAATTTTTTCAAGGGGTTGGAGATAGGCAATATTCAATTGTTTTTTTGATAATTATGTGTGCAATATTTCATAGAACACACATTAATTATTAAATATTGAAAATATTAATTTATTTATTTTTGATTTATTATTATAAATTTTTTTTCGATGAATTATATAATAATTTCTCTAAATTTAAAGATACATGTATTGATAATTTACTCTTGTTTGAGCAATGAAATCTAAGTTTTAAATTAGCAAATAATTATTAAAGTTGGAATATTTACACAAATATTTATAATTAAAAATTAAAAATATCTATTCATTTTTTTTTTGATTTAGTATTATAAACTTTTTCGATGAATTATATAATAATTTCTCTAAATTTAAAGATAAATGTAATGGTTATCTGCTCTTGTTTGAGCAATGAAATCTAAGTTTTAAATTAGCAAATAATTAATTATGTTGAAATATTTACACAAATATTTATAATTAAATATTGAAAATAATAACTCATTTTTATTTGATTTAGTATTATAAATTTTTCGATGAATTATATAATAATTTCTCTAAATTTGAAGATAAATGTAATGGTAATTTGCTCTTGTTTGAGCAATTAAATCTAAGTTTTAAATAAGCAAATAAGTAATAAAGTTGGAATATTTACAAAAATATTGAAAATTTAGGATGTTGAGATAGGAATTTTTTCAAGGGGTTGGAGATAGGCAATATTCAATTGTATTTTTGATAATTATGTGTGCAATATTTCATTGAACACACATTAATAATTAAATATTGAAAATATTAATTTATTTATTTTTGATTTATTATTATAAATTTTTTCGATGAATTATATAATAATTTCTCTAAATTTAAAGATAAATGTATTGATAATGTACTCTTGTTTGAGCAATGAAATCTAAGTTTTAAATTAGCAAATAATTATTAAAGTTGGAATATTTACACAAATATTAATAATTAAAAATTAAAAATATCTATTCATTTTTTTTTTGATTTAGTATTATAAACTTTTTCGATGAATTATATAATAATTTCTCTAAATTTAAAGATAAATGTAATGGTAATGTGCTCTTGTTTGAGCAATGAAATCTAAGTTTTAAATTAGCAAATAATTAATTATGTTGAAATATTTACACAAATATTTATAATTAAATATTGAAAATAATAACTCATTTTTATTTGATTTAGTATTATAAATTTTTTCGATGAATTATATAATAATTTCTCTAAATTTGAAGATAAATGTAATTGTAATTTGCTCTTGTTTGAGCAATTAAATCTAAGTTTTAAATAAGCAAATAAGTAATAAAGTTGGAATATTTACAAAAATAATGAAAATTTAGGATGTTGATATAAGACTTTTTTCAAGGGGTTGAAGATAGGCAATATTCAATTGTTTTTTTGATATTTATGTGTGCAATATTTCATTGAACACACATTAATAATTAAAAATTAATAATATCAATTCATTTTTTTTTGATTTAGTATTATAAATTTTTTGGATGAATTATATAATAATTTCTCTAAATTTGAAGATAAATGTAATGGTAATTTGCTCTTGTTTGAGCAATGAAATCTAAGTTTTTAATTAGCTAATAATTATTAAAGTTGGAATATTTACACAAATATGAATAATTAAAAATTAAAAATATCAATTCAATTTTTTTTGATTTAGTATTATGAATTTTTTCGATGAATTATTTAATAATTTCTCTAAATTTAAAAATAAATGTAATGGAAATTTGCTCTTGTTTGAGCAATGAAATCTAAGTTTTACATTAGCAAATAATTATTAAAGTCGGAATATTTACACAAATATTAATAATAAAAAATTAAAAATATCAATTCATTTTTTTTTGATTTAGTATTATAAATTTTTTGGATGAATTATATAATAATTTCTCTAAATTTAAAGATACATGTATTGATAATTTACTCTTGTTTGAGCAATGAAATCTAATGTTTTACATTAGCAAATAATTATTAAAGTTGGAATATTTACACAAATATTAATAATTAAAAATTAAAAATATCAATTCAATTTTATTTTGATTTAGTATTATGAATTTTTTCGATGAATTATATGATAGTTTCTATAAATTTAAAAATAAATGTAATGGAAATTTGCTCTTGTTTGAGCAATGAAATCTAAGTTTTAAATAAGCAAATAAGTAATAAAGTTGGAATATTTACAAAAATATAGAAAATTTAGGATGTTGAGATAAGACTTTTTTCAAGGGGTTGGAGATAGGCAAATTCTATTGTTTTTTTGATAATTATGTGTGCAATATTTCATTGAACACACATTAATAATTAAATATTGAAAATATTAATTTATTTATTTTTGATTTATTATTATAAATTTTTTTTCGATGAATTATATAATAATTTCTCTAAATTTAAAGATACATGTATTGATAATTTACTCTTGTTTGAGCAATGAAATCTAAGTTTTAAATTAGCAAATAATTAATTATGTTGAAATATTTACACAAATATTTATAATTAAATATTGAAAAATATCTATTTTCATTTTTTTTTTGATTTAGTTATAACTTTTTCGATGAATATTAATAATTTCTCTAAATTTTACAAGATAAATGTAAATGGTAATGGTGCTCTTGTTTGGCCAATGAAATCTAAGTTTTAAATTAGCGAATAATTAATTATGTTGAATATTTACCAAATATTTATAAAAATTATTGAAAATAATAACTCATTTTTATTTCGATTTAGTTATTATAAATTTTTCATGAATGTATATAATTAATTTCTCTAAATATTGAAGGATAAATGCTAATGTTAATTTGCTCTTGTTTTGAGCAAGTTAAATCTAAGCTTTTTAAATAAGCAAATAAGGTAATAAAGTTGAATATTTACAAAAAATAATTTGAAAATTTTAGGATGGTTGATATAAGACTTTTTTTCAAGGGGTTGGAGATAGGCAATATTCAATTGTTTTTTTGATATTTATGTGTGCAATATTTCTTTGAACACACATTAATAATTAAAAATTAAAATATCAATTCATTTTTTTTTGATTTAGTATTATAAATTTTTTCGATGAATTATATAATAATATCTCTAAATTTGAAGATAAATGTAATGGTAATTTGCTCTTGTTTGAGCAATGAAATCTAAGTTTTTAATTAGCTAATAATTATTAAAGTTGGAATATTTACACAAATATTAATAATTAAAAATTAAAAATATCAATTCATTTTTTTTTTGATTTAGTATTATAAATTTTTTCAATGAATTATTTAATAATTTCTCTAAATTTAAAAATAAATGTAATGGAAATTTGCTCTTGTTTGAGCAATGAAATCTAAGTTTTACATTAGCAAATAATTATTTAAGTCGGAATATTTACACAAATATTAATAATTAAAAATTAAAAATATCAATTCATTTTTTTTTGATTTAGTATTATAAACTTTTTCGATGAATTATAAAATAATTTCTTTAAATTTAAAGATAAATGTAATGGTATTTTGCTCTTGTTTGAGCAATGAAATCTAAGTTTTTAATTAGCAAATAATTATTAAAGTTGGAATATTTACACAAATATTAATATTTAAAAATTAAAAATATCAATTAAATTTTTTTTGATTTAGTATTATGAATTTTTTCGATAAATTATATGATAGTTTCTCTAAAATTAAAAATAAATGTAATGGAAATTTGCTCTTGTTTGAGCAATGAAATCTAAGTTTTAAATAAGCAAATAAAAATAAAGTTGGAATATTTACAAAAATATTGAAAATTTAGGATGTTGAGATAGGAATTTTTTCAAGGGGTTGGAGATAGGCAATATTCAATTGTATTTTTGATAATTATGTGTGCAATATTTCATTGAACACACATTAATAATTAAATATTGAAAATATTAATTTATTTATTTTTGATTTATTATTATAAATTATTTCGATGAATTATATAATAATCTCTCTAAATTTAAAGATAAATGTATTGATAATGTACTCTTGTTTGAGCAATGAAATCTAAGTTTTAAATTAGCAAATAATTATTAAAAATGGAACATTTACACAAATATTAATAATTAAAAATTAAAAATATCAATTCAATTTTTTTTGATTTAGTATTATGAATTTTTTCGATGAATTATTTAATAATTTCTCTAAATTTAAAAATAAATGTAATGGAAATTTGCTCTTGTTTGAGCAATGAAATCTATGTTTTACATTAGCAAATAATTATTAAAGTCGGAATATTTACACAAATATTAATAATGAAAAATTAAAAATATGAATTCATTTTTTTTTGATTTAGTATTATGAATTTTTTCGATGAATTATATGATGAATTATATGATAGTTTCTCTAAATTAAAACATAAATGTAAAGGAAATTTGCTCTTGTTGAGCAATGAAATCTAAGATTTAAATAAGCAAATAAGTAATAAAGTTGGAATATTTACAAAAATATTGAAAATTTAGGATGTTGAGATAGGAATTTTTTCAAGGGGTTGGAGATAGGCAATATTCAATTGTTTTTTTGATAATTATGTGAGCAATATTTCATTGAACACACATTAATCATTAAATATTGAAAATATTAATTTATTTATTTTTGATTTATTATTATAAATTTTTTTTCGATGAATTATATAATAATTTCTCTAAATTTAAAGATACATGTATCGATAATTTACTCTTGTTTGAGCAATGAAATCTAAGTTTTAAATTAGCAAATAATTATTAAAAATGGAATATTTACACAAATATTAATAATTAAAAATTAAAAAAATCAATTCAATTTTTTTTGATTTAGTATTATAAATTTTTTCGATGAATTATATAATAATTTCTCTAAATTTAAAGATAAATGTATTGATAATGTACTCTTGTTTGAGCAATGAAATCTAATGTTTTACATTAGCAAATAATTATTAAAGTTGGAATATTTACACAAATATTAATAATTAAAAATTAAAAATATCCATTCAATTTTTTTTGATTTAGTATTATGAATTTTTTCGATGAATTATATGATAGTTTCTCTAAATTTAAAGATAAATCTTATGGTAATTTGCTCTTGTTTGAGGAATGAAATCTAAGTTTTAAATTAGCAAATAATTAATTATGTTGAAATATTTACACAAATATTTATAATTAAATATTGAAAATAATAACTCATTTTTATTTGATTTAGTATTATAAAATTTTTTGATGAATTATATAATAATTTCTCTAAATATAAAAATAAATGTAATGGTAATTTGCTCTTGTTTGAGCAATGAAATCTAAGTTTTAAATAAGCAAATAAGTAAAAAGTTGGAATATTTACAAAAATATTGAAAATTTAGGATGTTGAGATAAGACTTTTTTCAAGGGGTTGGAGATAGGCAATATTCATTGTTTTTTTGATATTTATGTGTGCAATATTTCATTGAACACACATTAATAATTAAAAATTAAAAATATCAATTCATTTTTTATTTGATTTAGTATTATAAATTATTTCGATGAATTATATAATAATTTCTCTAAATTTAAAGATAAATGTATTGATAATGTTCTCTTGTTTGAGCAATGAAATCTAAGTTTTAAATTAGCAAATAATTATTAAAAATGGAATATTTACACAAATATTAATAATTAAAAATTAAAAATATCAATTCAATTTTTTTTGATTTAGTATTATAAATTTTTTCGATGAATTATATAATTATTTCTCTAAATTTAAAGATAAATCTTATGGTAATTTGCTCTTGTTTGAGCAATAAATCTAAGTTTTAAATAAACAAATAAATAATAATGTTGATATATTTACACAAATATTGATAATTAAATATTGAAAATAATAACTCATTTTTTTTTGATTGAGTATTATAAATTTTTTCGATGAATTATATAATAATTTCTCTAAATTTAAAGATAAATGTAATGGTAATTTGCTCTTGTTTGTGCAATGAAATCTAAGTTTTTAATTAGCAAATAATTATTAAAGTTGGAATATTTACACAAATATTAATAATTAAAAATTAAAAATATCAATTCACTTTTTTTTGATTTAGTATTATGAATTTTTTCGATGAATTATATTATAGTTTCTCTAAAATTAAAAATAAATGTAATGGAAATTTGCTCTTGTTTGAGCAATGAAATCTAAGTTTTAAATAAGCAAATAAGTAATAAAGTTGGAATATTTACACAAATATTAATAATTAAAAATTAAAAATATCAATTCAATTTTTTTTGATTTAGTTTTATGAATTTTTTCGATGAATTATATGATAGTTTCTCTAAATTTAAAGATAAATGTAATGGTAATTTGCTCTTGTTTGAGGAATGAAATCTAAGTTTAAAATTAGCAAATAATTAATTATGTTGAAATATTTACACAAATATTAATAATTAAATATTGAAAATAATAACTCATTTTTTTTTGATTTAGTATTATACATTTTTTCGATGAATTATATAATAATTTCTCTAAATTTAAAGCTAAATGTAATGGTAATTTGCTCTTGTTTGAGCAATGAAATCTAAGTTTTTAATTAGCAAATAATTATTAAAGTTGGAATATTTACACAAATATTAATAATTAAACATTAAAAATATCAATTCAATTTTTTTTGATTTAGTATTATGCATTTTTTCGATGAATTATATGATAGTTTCTCTAAATTTAAAGATAAATGTAATGGTAATTTGCTCTTGTTTGAGCAATGAAATCTAAGTTTTTAATTAGCAAATAATTATTAAAAATGGAACATTTACACAAATATTAATAATTAAAAATTAAAAATATCATTTCAATTTTTTTTGATTTAGTATTATAAATTTTTTCGATGAATTATATAATAATTTCTCTAAATTTAAAGATAAATCTTATGGTAATTTGCTCTTGTTTGAGCAATAAATCTAAGTTTTAAATTAGCAAATAATTATTAAAGTCGGAATATTTACACAAATATTAATAATTAAAAATTAAAAATATCAATTCATTTTTTTTTTGATTTAGTATTATAAATTTTTCGATGAATTATATAATAATTTCTCTAAATTTAAAGATAAATGTAATGGTAATTTGCTCTTGTTTGAGCAATGAAATCTAAGTTTTAAATTAGCAAATAATTATTAAAGTTGGAATATTTACACTAATATTAATAATTAATAATTAAAAATATCAATTCATTTTTTTTGATTTAGTATTATAAATTTTCTCTATAAATTATTTAATAATTTCTCTTAATTTAATGATAAATGTAATGGTAATTTGCTCTTGTTTGAGCAAGGAAATCTAATGTTTTACATTAGCAAATAATTATTAAAGTTGGAATATTTACACAAATATTAATAATTAAAAATTAAAAATATCTATTCATTTTTTTTTTGATTTAGTATTATAAGCTTTTCGATGAATTATATAATAATTTCTCTAAATTTAAAGATAAATGTAATGGTAATGTACTCTTGTTTGAGCAATGAAATCTAAGTTTTAAATAAGCAAATAAGTAATAAAGTTGGAATATTTACAAAAATATTGAAAATTTAGGATGTTGAGATGAGACTTTTTTCAAGGGGTTGGAGATAGGCAATATTTAATTGTTTTTTTGATATTTATGTGTGCAATATTTCATTGAACACACATTAATAATTAAAAATTAAAAATATCAATTCATTTTTTTTTGATTTAGTATTATA
>VYZN01000074.1:9084-26090 GCA_009761285.1 Aphis glycines
TTATATTTCAATTATATTACATTTAACAATGATCAATTTGTTTTAATTTCAACTGTTGATAATGAAAATTGAATTTGGTGCGTTTACATGAATATGAATAAGAAGATTTTACTATTTTATACATTTAATGTTATAATAATGTTAAAAAAATTATATTATAATTAAACTACATTTAACAATGATCAATTTGATATAGTTTCAACTGTTAATAACGAGAATTGAATTTGGTATAATCAAATATAAAGTGAACTTGGTACATTTATATCCATATTAATAAGAAGATTTTACAATTTTTTACATTTAATATTTGAATAATGTCCAATAAGCTATATTATAATTAAAATATATTTAACAATTATGAAATTTGTATGTTTACATAAATAATAATAAGAAGATTTTACTTTTATTTACATTTAATATTAAAATATTTTTTTAATAGGTATATTATAATTAAACTACATTTAACATTGATCAATTTGTTATAATTTCAACAGTTGATAATGAAAATTGAATTTGGTACGTTTACATGAATATAAATAAGAAGATTTTACTATTTTATACATTTAATGATATAATAATGTTAAAAAAGTAATATTATAATTCAACTGCATTTAACAATGATCAATTTGTTATAATTTCAACTGTTGATAATGAAAATTGAATTTGGTGCGTTTACATGATTATGAATTAGAAGATTTTACTTTTATTTACATTTATATTAAAATATTTTTTTAATAGGTATATTATAATTAAACCACATTCAACAATGATTAATTTGGTATAGTTTCAACTGTTAATAGTGAACACATAACTTTTATTAAACAAATTTAAAGTGAATTTGGTATTTTTACATACATTTTATAATATGATTTTATTTTTTTATACATTTAATGATGTAATAATGTTAAAAAAGTTATATTATAATTAAAATACATTTAACATTGATCAATTTGTTATAATTTCAAATGTTAATAATGAAAATTGAATTTGGTGCGTTTACATGAATATGAATAAAAAGATTTTACTATTTTATACATTGAATGATATAATAATGTTAAAAAAGTTATATTATAATTAAACTACATTTAACATTGATCAATTTGTTATAGTTTCAACTGTTAATAATGAGAATTGAATTTGGTATAATCAAATATAAAGTAAATTTGGTACATTTATATCCATATTAATAAAAAGATTTTTTAATTTCATTCCTTTTGATGATATAATAATGTTGAAATATTTATATTTCAATTATATTACATTTAACAATGATCAATTTGTTATAATTTCAACTGTTGATAATGAAAATTGAATTTGGTACGTTTACATGAATATGAATAAGAAGATTTTACTATTTTATACATTTATTATTATGATAATGTCCAATAAGCTATATTTTAATTAAACTACATTTAATAATGATTCATTTGGTATAGTTTCAACTGTTAATAACGAGAATTGAATTTGGTATAATCAAATATAAAGCGAATTCGGTACGTTTACATCCATATTTATAAAAAGATTATACAATTTCATACATTTGATGATATAATAATGTTGAAATATTTATATTTCAATTATATTACATTTAACAATGAACAATTTGTTATAGTTTCAACTGTTAATAATGAAAATTGAATTTGGTATAATCAATTATAAAGTGAATTTGGTACACTTACATGAATATGAATAAGAAGATTTTACTATTTTTTACATTTATTATTATGATAATGTCCAATAAGCTATATTTTAATTAAACTACATTTAATAATGATTCATTTGGTATAGTTTAAACTGTTAATAACGAGAATTGAATTTGGTATAATCAAATATAAAGCGAATTTGGTACGTTTACATCCATATTAATAAGAAGATATTACAATTTCTTACATTTAATATTTGAATAATGTCCAATAAGCTATATTATAATTAAACTATATTTACCAATTATGAAATTGGTATGTTTACATTAATAATAATAAGAAGATTTTACTTTTATTTACATTTAATATTATAATATTGTTTTAAAAGGTATTTTATAATTAAACTACATTTAACATTGATCAATTTGTTATAATTTCAACTGTTGATAATGAAAATTGAATTTGGTGCGTTTACATGAATATGAATAAGAAGATTTTACTTTTATTTACATTTGATATTTTAATATTGTTTTAAAAGGTATATTATAATTAAACTACATTTAACAATGATCAATTTTATATAGTTTCAACTGTTAATAACGAGAATTGAATTTGGTATAATCAAATATAAAGTGAATTTGGTACATTTACATCCATATTTATAAAAAGATTTTACAATTTCATACATTTGATGATATAATAATGTTGAAATATTTATATTTCAATTATATTACATTTAACAATGATCAATTTGTTTTAATTTCAACTGTTGATAATGAAAATTGAATTTGGTGCGTTTACATGAATATGAATAAGAAGATTTTACTATTTTATACATTTAATGATATAAGAAAGTTAAAAAAGTTATATTATAATTAAACTACATTTAACAATGATCAATTTGATATACTTTCAACTGTTTATAACGAGAATTGAATTTGGTATAATCAAATATAAAGTGAATTTGGTACATTTACATCCATATGAATAAGAAGATTTTACTATTTTATACATTTAATGATATAATAATGTTAAAAAAGTTATATTATAATTAAACTACATTTAACAATGATCAATTTGATATAGTTTCAACTGTTTATAACGAGATTTGAATTTGGTATAATCAAATATAAATTGAATTTGGTACATTTACATCCATATTAATAAGAAGATTTTACAATTTTTTACATTTAATATTTGAATAATGTCCAATAAGCTATATTATAATTAAAATATATTTAACAATTATGAAATTTGTATGTTTACATAAATAATAATAAGAAGATTTTACTTTTATTTACATTTAATATTAAAATATTTTTTTAATAGGTATATTATAATTAAACTACATTTAACATTGATCAATTTGTTATAATTTCAACAGTTGATAATGAAAATTGAATTTGGTACGTTTACATGAATATGAATAAGAAGATTTTACTATTTTATACATTTAATGATATAATAATGTTAAAAAAGTAATATTATAATTCAACTGCATTTAACAATGATCAATTTGTTATAATTTCAACTGTTGATAATGAAAATTGAATTTGGTGCGTTTACATGATTATGAATTAGAAGATTTTACTTTTATTTACATTTATATTAAAATATTTTTTTAATAGGTATATTATAATTAAACCACATTCAACAATGATTAATTTGGTATAGTTTCAACTGTTAATAGTGAACACATAACTTTTATTAAACAAATTTAATGTGAATTTGGTATTTTTACATACATTTTATAATATGATTTTATTTTTTTATACATTTAATGATGTAATAATGTTAAAAAAGTTATATTATAATTAAACTACATTTAACATTGATCAATTTGTTATAATTTCAAATGTTATAATGAAAATTGAATTTGGTGCGTTTACATGAATATGAATAAAAAGATTTTACTATTTTATACATTGAATGATATAATAATGTTAAAAAAATTATATTATAATTAAACTACATTTAACAATGATCAATTTGATATAGTTTCAACTGTTAATAACGAGAATTGAATTTGGTATAATCAAATATAAAGTGAATTTGGTACATTTATATCCATATTTATAGGAAGATTTTACAATTTTTTACATTTAATATTTGAATAATGTCCAATAAGCTATATTATAATTAAACTATATTTAACAATTATGAAATTGGTATGTTTACATTAATAATCATAAGAAGATTTTACTTTTATTTACATTTAATATTATAATATTGTTTTAAAAGGTATTTTATAATTAAACTACATTTAACATTGATCAATTTGTTATAATTTCAACTGTTGATAATGAAAATTGAATTTGGTGCGTTTACATGAATATGAATAAGAAGATTTTACTTTTATTTACTTTTAATATTTTAATATTGTTTTAAAAGGTATATTATAATTAAACTACATTTAACAATGATCAATTTGATATAGTTTCAACTGTTAATAACGAGAATTGAATTTGGTATAATCAAATATAAAGTGAATTTGGTACATTTACATCCATATGAATAAGAAGATTTTACTTTTTTATACATTTAATGATATAATTATGTTGAAAAATTTATATTTCAATTATATTACATTTAACAATGACCAATTTGTTATAATTTCAACTGTTGATAATGAAAATTGAATTTGGTGCGTTTACATGAATATGAATATGAAGACTTTACTATTTTTTACATTTATTATTATGATAAAGTCCAATAAGCTATATTTAAATTAAACTACATTTAACAATGATTAATTTGGTATAGTTTCAACTGTTAATAGTGAACACATAACTTTTAATAAACAAATTTAAAGTGAATTTGGTATGTTTACATACATTTTATAATATAATTTTATTTTTTTATACATTTAATGATGTAATAATGTTAAAAAAATTATATTATAATTAAACTACATTTTACATTGATCAATTTGTTATAATTTCAACTGTTGATAATGAAAATTGAATTTGGTGCGTTTACATGAATATGAATAAGAAGATTTTACTATTTTATACATTTAATGTTATAATAATGTTAAAAAAATTATATTATAATTAAACTACATTTAACAATGATCAATTTGATATAGTTTCAACTGTTAATAACGAGAATTGAATTTGGTATAATCAAATATAAAGTGAATTTGGTACATTTACATCCATATTAATAAAAAGATTTTACAATTTCATACATTTGATGATATAATAATGTTGAAAAATTTATATTTCAATTATATTACATTTAACAATGATCAATTTGTTATAATTTCAACTGTTGATAATGAAAATTGAATTTGGTGCTTTACATGAATATGAATAAGAAATTTTACTATTTTATACATTTAATTTATAATAATGTTAAAAAAATTATATTATAATTAAACTACATTTAACATGATCAATTTGATATAGTTTCAACTGTTAATAACGAGAATGAATTTATATAATAATATAAAGTGAATATTGGTACAAATTACATCCATATGAATAAGAAGATTTTACTATTTTATACATTTAATGATATAATAATGTTAAAAAAGTTATATAATAATTAAACTACATTTAACAATGATCAATTTGATATAGTTTCAACTGTTAATAACGAGAATTGAATTTGGTATAATCAAATATAAAGTGAATTTGGTACATTTATATCCATATTAATAAGAAGATTTTCAATTTTTTACATTTAATATTTGAATAATGTCCAATAAGCTATATTATAATTAAAATATATTTAACAATTATGAAATTTGTATGTTTACATAAATAATAATAAGAAGATTTTACTTTTATTTACATTTAATATTAAAATATTTTTTTAATAGGTATATTATAATTAAACTACATTTAACATTGATCAATTTGTTATAATTTCAACAGTTGATAATGAAAATTGAATTTGGTACGTTTACATGAATATAAATAAGAAGATTTTACTATTTTATACATTTAATGATATAATAATGTTAAAAAAGTAATATTATAATTCAACTGCATTTAACAATGATCAATTTGTTATAATTTCAACTGTTGATAATGAAAATTGAATTTGGTGCGTTTACATGATTATGAATTAGAAGATTTTACTTTTATTTACATTTATATTAAAATATTTTTTTAATAGGTATATTATAATTAAACCACATTCAACAATGATTAATTTGGTATAGTTTCAACTGTTAATAGTGAACACATAACTTTTATTAAACAAATTTAAAGTGAATTTGGTATTTTTACATACATTTTATAATATGATTTTATTTTTTTATACATTTAATGATGTAATAATGTTAAAAAAGTTATATTATAATTAAAATACATTTAACATTGATCAATTTGTTATAATTTCAAATGTTAATAATGAAAATTGAATTTGGTGCGTTTACATGAATATGAATAAAAAGATTTTACTATTTTATACATTGAATGATATAATAATGTTAAAAAAGTTATATTATAATTAAACTACATTTAACATTGATCAATTTGTTATAGTTTCAACTGTTAATAATGAGAATTGAATTTGGTATAATCAAATATAAAGTGAATTTGGTACATTTATATCCATATTAATAAAAAGATTTTTTAATTTCATTCCTTTTGATGATATAATAATGTTGAAATATTTATATTTCAATTATATTACATTTAACAATGATCAATTTGTTATAATTTCAACTGTTGATAATGAAAATTGAATTTGGTACGTTTACATGAATATGAATAAGAAGATTTTACTATTTTATACATTTATTATTATGATAATGTCCAATAAGCTATATTTTAATTAAACTACATTTAATAATGATTCATTTGGTATAGTTTCAACTGTTAATAACGAGAATTGAATTTGGTATAATCAAATATAAAGCGAATTCGGTACGTTTACATCCATATTTATAAAAAGATTATACAATTTCATACATTTGATGATATAATAATGTTGAAATATTTATATTTCAATTATATTACATTTAGCAATGATCAATTTGTTATAATTTCAACTGTTGATAATGAAAATTGAATTTAGTACGTTTACATGAATATGAATAAGAAGACTTTACAATATTTACATTTGATGATATATTAATGTTGAAAAATTTATATTTCAATTATATTACATTTAACAATGAACAATTTGTTATAGTTTCAACTGTTAATAATGAGAATTTAATTTGGTAGAATCAAATATAAAGCGAATTTGGTACGTTTACATCCAAATTAATAAGAAGATATTACAATTTTTTACATTTAATATTTGAATAATGTCCAATAAGCTATATTATAATTAAACTATATTTAACAATTATGAAATTAGTATGATTACAATAATAATAATGAGAAGATTTTACTTTTATTTACATTTAATATTATAATATTGTTTTAAAAGGTATATTATAATTAAACTACATTTAACATTGATCACTTTGTTATAATTTCAACTGTTGAAAATGAAAATTGAATTTGGTGCGTTTACATGAATATGAATAAGAAGATTTTACTATTTTATACAATTAATGATATAATAATGTTAAAAAAGTTATATTATAATTAAACTACATTTAACAATGATCAATTTGTTATAATTTCAACTGTTGATAATGAAAATTGAATTTGGTGCGTTTACATGATTATGAATTAGAAGATTTTACTTTTATTTACATTTATATTAAAATGTTTTTTTAATAGGTATATTATAATTAAACCACATTCAACAATGATTAATTTGGTATAGTTTCAACTGTTAATAGTGAACACATAACTTTTATTAAACAAATTTAAAGTGAATTTGGTATTTTTACATACATTTTATAATATGATTTTATTTTTTTATACATTTAATGATGTAATAATGTTAAAAAAGTTATATTATAATTAAACTACATTTAATATTGATCAATTTGTTATAATTTCAAATGTTAATAATGAAAATTGAATTTGGTGCGTTTACATGATTATGAATTAGAAGATTTTACTTTTATTTACATTTATATTAAAATATTTTTTTAATAGGTATATTATAATTAAACCACATTCAACAATGATTAATTTGGTATAGTTTCAACTGTTAATAGTGAACACATAACTTTTATTAAACAAATTTAATGTGAATTTGGTATTTTTACATACATTTTATAATATGATTTTATTTTTTTATACATTTAATGATGTAATAATGTTAAAAAAGTTATATTATAATTAAACTACATTTAACATTGATCAATTTGTTATAATTTCAAATGTTCATAATGAAAATTGAATTTGGTGCGTTTACATGAATATGAATAAAAAGATTTTACTATTTTATACATTGAATGATATAATAATGTTAAAAAAATTATATTATAATTAAACTACATTTAACAATGATCAATTTGATATAGTTTCAACTGTTAATAACGAGAATTGAATTTGGTATAATCAAATATAAAGTGAATTTGGTACATTTATATCCATATTTATAGGAAGATTTTACAATTTTTTACATTTAATATTTGAATAATGTCCAATAAGCTATATTATAATTAAACTATATTTAACAATTATGAAATTGGTATGTTTACATTAATAATCATAAGAAGATTTTACTTTTATTTACATTTAATATTATAATATTGTTTTAAAAGGTATTTTATAATTAAACTACATTTAACATTGATCAATTTGTTATTATTTCAACTGTTGATAATGAAAATTGAATTTGGTGCGTTTACATGAATATGAATAAGAAGATTTTACTTTTATTTACTTTTAATATTTTAATATTGTTTTAAAAGGTATATTATAATTAAACTAAATTTAACAATGATCAATTTGATATAGTTTCAACTGTTAATAACGAGAATTGAATTTGGTATAATCAAATATAAAGTGAATTTGGTACATTTACATCCATATGAATAAGAAGATTTTACTTTTTTATACATTTAATGATATAATTATGTTGAAAAATTTATATTTCAATTATATTACATTTAACAATGACCAATTTGTTATAATTTCAACTGTTGATAATGAAAATTGAATTTGGTGCGTTTACATGAATATGAATATGAAGACTTTACTATTTTTTACATTTATTATTATGATAATGTCCAATAAGCTATATTTAAATTAAACTACATTTAACAATGATTAATTTGGTATAGTTTCAACTGTTAATAGTGAACACATAACTTTTAATAAACAAATTTAAAGTGAATTTTGTATGTTTACATACATTTTATAATATTAATTT
Organism: Aphis glycines; assembly: GCA_009761285.1. Taxonomy (NCBI): domain Eukaryota; kingdom Metazoa; phylum Arthropoda; class Insecta; order Hemiptera; family Aphididae; genus Aphis; species Aphis glycines. Next base: position 17,967 of record VYZN01000074.1, read on the forward strand.
TATTTTTTATACTTAATGGATGTAATTAATGTTAAAAATTATTTATAATTAAACTACATTTTAAATTGATCAATTGTTATAATTTCAACGTTGATAATGAAAATTGAATTTGGTGCGTTTACATGAATATGAATAAGAAGATTTTACTATTTTATACATTTAATGATATAAGAAAGTTAAAAAAGTTATATTATAATTAAACTACATTTAACAATGATCAATTTGATATACTTTCAACTGTTTATAACGAGAATTGAATTTGGTATAATCAAATATAAAGTGAATTTGGTACATTTACATCCATATTTATAAAAAGATTTTACAATTTCATACATTTGATGATATAATAATGTTGAAATATTTATATTTCAATTATATTACATTTAACAATGATCAATTTGTTTTAATTTCAACTGTTGATAATGAAAATTGAATTTGGTGCGTTTACATGAATATGAATAAGAAGATTTTACTATTTTATACATTTAATGTTATAATAATGTTAAAAAAATTATATTATAATTAAACTACATTTAACAATGATCAATTTGATATAGTTTCAACTGTTTATAACGAGAATTGAATTTGGTATAATCAAATGATAAAGTGAATTTGGTACATTACATCATATGAATAAGAAGATTTTACTATTTTATACATTTAATGATATAATAATGTTAAAAAAGTTATATAATAATTAAACTACATTTAACAATGATCAATTTGATATAGTTTCAACTGTTAATAACGAGAATTGAATTTGGTATAATCAAATATAAAGTGAATTTGGTACATTTATATCCATATTAATAAGAAGATTTTACAATTTTTTACATTTAATATTTGAATAATGTCCAATAAGCTATATTATAATTAAAATATATTTAACAATTATGAAATTTGTATTTTTACATAAATAATAATAAGAAGATTTTACTTTTATTTACATTTAATATTAAAATATTTTTTTAATAGGTATATTATAATTAAACTACATTTAACATTGATCAATTTGTTATAATTTCAACAGTTGATAATGAAAATTGAATTTGGTACGTTTACATGAATATAAATAAGAAGATTTTACTATTTTATACATTTAATGATATAATAATGTTAAAAAAGTAATATTATAATTCAACTGCATTTAACAATGATCAATTTGTTATAATTTCAATTGTTGATAATGAAAATTGAATTTGGTGCGTTTACATGATTATGAATTAGAAGATTTTACTTTTATTTACATTTATATTAAAATATTTTTTTAATAGGTATATTATAATTAAACCACATTCAACAATGATTAATTTGGTATAGTTTCAACTGTTAATAGTGAACACATAACTTTTATTAAACAAATTTAATGTGAATTTGGTATTTTTACATACATTTTATAATATGATTTTATTTTTTTATACATTTAATGATGTAATAATGTTAAAAAAGTTATATTATAATTAAACTACATTTAACATTGATCAATTTGTTATAATTTCAAATGTTAATAATGAAAATTGAATTTGGTGCGTTTACATGAATATGAATAAAAAGATTTTACTATTTTTTACATTTATTATTATGATAATGTCCAATAAGCTATATTTTAATTAAACCACATTTAACAATGATTAATTTGGTATAGTTTCAACTTTTAATAGTGAACACCTAACTTTTAATAAACAAATTTAAAGTTAATTTGGTATGTTTACATATATTTTATAATATGATTTTATTTTTTTCTACATTTAATGATGTCATAATGTTAAAAAAGTTATATTATAATTAAACTACATTTAACAATGATCAATTTGATATAGTTTCAACTGTTAATAACGAGAATTGAATTTGGTATAATCAAATATAAAGTGAATTTGGTACATTTATATCGATATTAATAAAAAGATTTTACAATTTCATTCCTTTTGATGATATAATAATGTTGAAATATTTATATTTCAATTATTTTACATTTAACAATTATCAATTTGTTATAATTTCAACTGTTGATAATGAAAATTGAATTTGGTACGTTTACATGACTATGAATAAGAAGATTTTACAATTTTTTACATTTGATGATATAATAATGTTGAAGAATTTATATTTCAATTATATTACATTTAACAATGAAGAATTTATTATAGTTTCAACTGTAAATAATTAGAGTTGAATTTGTTATAATCTAATATAAAGTGAATTTGGTAAATTTACATCCATATTTATAAGTAGATTTTACAATTTCATACATTTGATGATATTATAATGTTGAAAAATTTATATTTCAATTATATTACATTTAATAATGATCAATTTGTTATAATTTCAACTGTTGATAATGAAAATTGAATTTGGTGCGTTTACATGAATATGAATAAGAAGATTTTACAATTTTTACATTTGATGATATAATAATGTTGAAAAATTTATATTTCAATTATATTACATTTAACAATGAACAATTTGTTATAGTTTCAACTGTTATTAATGAAAATTTAATTTGGTAGAATCAAATATAAAGCGAATTTGGTAGGTTTACATCCATATTAATAAGAAGATTTTACAATTTTTTACATTTAATATTTGAATTATGTCCAATAAACTATATTATAATTAAACTATATTTAACAATTATGAAATTGGTATGTTTACATTAATAATAATAAGAAGATTTTACTTTTATTTACATTTAATATTATAATATTGTTTTAAAAGGTATATTATAATTAAACTACATTTAACATTGATCAATTTGTTATAATTACAACTGTTGATAATGAAAATTGAATTTGGTGCCTTTACATGAATATGAATAAGAAGATTTTACTATTTCATACATTTAATGATATAATAATGTTAAAAAAGTTATATTATAATTAAACTACATTTAACATTGTTCAATTTGTTATAGTTTCAACTGTTAATAATGAGAATTGAATTTGGTATAATCAAATATAAAGTGAATTTGGTACATTTCTATCCATATTAATAAAAAGATTTTTTAATTTCATTCCTTTTGATGATATAATAATGTTGAAATATTTATATTTCAATTATATTACATTTAACAATGATCAATTTGTTATAATTTCAACTGTTGATAATGAAAATTGAATTTGGTACGTTTACATGAATATGAATAAGAGGATTTTACTATTTTTTACATTTATTATTATGATAATGTCCAATAAGCTGTATTTTAATTAAACTACATTTAACAATGATTAATTTGGTATAGTTTCAACTGTTAATAGCGAAAACATAGCTTTTAATAAACAAATTTAAAGTGAATTTGGTATGTTTACAAAAATATTAATAAGAAGATTTTACAATTTTTTACATTTAATGATATAATTATGTAGAAAAAGTTATATTATAATTAAACTACATTTAACAATGATTAATTTGGTATAGTTTCAACTGTTAATAGTGAACACATATCTTTTAATAAACAAATTTAAAGTGAATTTGGTATGTTTACATACATTTTATAATATGATTTTATTTTTTTATACATTTAATGATGTAATAATATTAAAAAAGTTATATTATAATTAAACTACATTTAACATTGATCAATTTGTTATAATTTCAACTGTTGATATAAAAATTGAATTTGGTGCGTTTATGTGAATATGAATAAGATTATTTTACTATTTTATACATTTAATGATATAATAATGATAAAAAGTTATATTATAATTAAACTACATTTAACAATGATCAATTTGATGTAGTTTCAACTGTTAATAACGAGAATTGAATTTAGTTTAATCAAATATAAAGTGAATTTGGTACGTTTACATCCATATTAATAAGAAGATTTTACAATTTTTTACATTTAATATTTGAATAATGTCCAATAAGCTATATTATAATTAAACTATATTTAACAATTATGAAATTGGTATGTTTACATTAATAATAATAAGAAGATTTTACTTTTATTTACATTTAATATTTTAATATTGTTTAAAATGGTATATTATAATTAAACTACATTTAACATTGATCAATTTGTTATAATTTCAACTGTTGATAATGAAAATTGAATTTGGTGCGTTTACGTGAATATGAATACGATGATTTTACTATTTTATACATTTAATGATATAATAATGTTAAAAAAGTTATATTATAATTAAACTACATTTAACAATGATCAATTTGTTATAATTTCAACTGTTGATAATGAAAATTGAATTTGGTATAATCATATATAAAGTAAATTTGGTAAGTTTACATGAATATTAATCAGAAGATTTTACAATTTTTACATTTGATGATATAATAATGTTGAAAAAGTTATATTATAATTAAACTACATTTAACTATGATAAATTTGATATAGTTTCAACTGTTAATAACCAGAATTGAATTTGGTATAATCAAATATAAAGTGAATTTGGTACATTTACATCCATATTAATAAAAAGATTTTTACAATTTCATACATTTGATGATATAATAATGTTGAAATATTTATATTTCAATTATATTACATTTAACAATGCACAATTTAATATAGTTTCAACTGTAAATAATTAGAATTGAATTTGTTATAATATAATATAAAGTGAATTTGGTAAGTTTACATCCATATTAATAAGAAGATTTTACAATTTTTTACATTTAATATTTGAATAATGTCCAATAAACTATATTATAATTAAACTATATTTAACAATTATGAAATTGGTATGTTTACAATAATAATAATGAGAAGATTTTACTCTTATTTACATTTAATATTATAATATTGTTTTATAAGGTATATTATAATTAAACTACATTTAACAATGATTAATTTGGTATAGTTTCAACTGTTAATAGTGAACACATAACTATTAATAAACAAATTTAAAGTGAATTTGGTATGTTTACATATATTTTATAATATGATTTTTATTTTTTTATACTTTTAATGATGTAATAATGTTAAAAAAGTTATATTATAATTAAACTACATTTAACTATGATCAATTTGATATAGTTTCAACTGTTAATAACGAGAATTGAATTTGGTATAATCAAATATAAAGTGAATTTGGTACATTTACATCCATATTAATAAAAAGATTTTACAATTTCATACATTTGATGATATAATAATGTTGAAATATTTATATTTCAATTATATTACATTTAACAATGAACAATTTATTATAGTTTCAACTGTATATAATTAGAATTGAATTTGTTATAATATAATATAAAGTGAATTTGGTAAGTTTACATCCATATTAATAAGAAGATTTTACAATTTTTTACATTTAATATTTGAATTATGTCCAATAAACTATATTATAATTAAACTATATTTAACAATTATGAAATTGGTATGTTTACATTAATAATAATAAGAAGATTTTACTTTTATTTACATTTAATATTATAATATTTTTTTAAAAGGTATATTATAATTAAACTACATTCAACAATGATTAATTTGGTATAGTTTCAACTGTTAATAATGAACACATAACTTTTAATAAACAAATTTAAAGTGAATCTGGTATGTTAACATACACTTTATAATATGATTTTATTTTTTTATACATTTAATGATGTAATTATGTTAAAAAAGTTATATTATAATTAAACTACATTTAACATTGATCAATTTGTTATAATTTCAACTGTTGATAATGAAAATTGAATTTGGTGCGTTTACATGAATATGAATAAGAAGATTTTACTATTTTTATACATTTAATGATATAATAATGTTAAAAAAGTTATATTATAATTAAACTACATTTAACAATGATCAATTTGATATAGTTTCAACTGTTAATAACGAGAATTGAATTTGGTATAATCAAATATAAAGCGAATTTGGTACGTTTACATCCATATTATTAGGAAGATTTTACAATTTTTTACATTTAATATTTGAATAATGTCCAATAAGCTATATTATAATTAAACTATATTTAACCAATTATGAAATTGGTATGTTTACATTAATAATAATAAGAAATTTTACTTTTATTTACATTTAATATTATAATATTGTTTTAAAAGGTATATTATAATTAAACTACATTTAACATTGATCAATTTGTTATAATTACAACTGTTGATAATGAAAATTGAATTTGGTGCCTTTACATGAATATTAATCAGAAGATTTAACAATTTTTACATTTGATGATATAATAATGTTGAAAAATTTATATTTCAATTATATTACATTTAACAATGAACAATTTGTTATAGTTTCAACTGTTAATAATGATAATTTAATTTGGTAGAATCAAATATAAAGCGAATTTGGTACGTTTACATCCTTATTAATAAGAAGATTTTACAATTTCATACATTTGATGATATAATAATGTTGAAATATTTATATTTCAATTATATTACATTTAACAATGATCAATTTGTTATAATTTCTACTGTTGATAATGAAAATTGAATTTGGTACGTTTACATGAATATGAATAAGAAGATTTTACTATTTTTTACATTTATTATTATGATAATGTCCAATAAGCTATTTTTAAATTAAACTACATTTAACAATGATTAATTTGGTATAGTTTCAACTGTTAATAGTGAACACTTAACTTTTAATAAACAAATTTAAAGTGAATATGGTATGTTTACATAAATTTTATAATATGATTTTATTTTTTTATACATTTAATGATGTAATAATGTTAAAAAAGTTATATTATAATTAAACTACATTTCACATTGATCAATTTGTTATAGTTTCAACTGTTAATAATGAGAATTAAATTTGGTAGAATCAAATATAAAGCGAATTTGGTAAGTTTTCATGAATATTAATCAGAAGATTTTACAATTTTTACATTTAATGATGTAATAATGTTAAAAAAGTTATATTATAATTAAACTACATTTAACATTGATCAATTTGTTATAGTTTCAACTGTTAATAATGAGAATTGAATTTGGTAGAATCAAATATAAAGCGAATTTGGTATGTTTACATTCATATTAATAAGAAGATATTACAATTTCTTACATTTAATATTTGAATAATGTCCAATAAGCTATATTATAATTAAACTATATTTAACAATTATGAAATTAGTATGATTACAATAATAATAATGAGAAGATTTTACTTTTATTTACATTTAATATTATAATATTGTTTTAAAAGGTATATTATAATTAAACTACATTTAACATTGATCAATTTGTTATAGTTTCAACTGTTAATAACGAGAATTGAATTTGGTATAATCAAATATAAAGTGAATTTGGTACGTTTACATCCATATTAATAAGAAGATTTTACAATTTTTTACATTTAATATTTGAATAATGTCCAATAAGCTATATTATAATTAAACTATATTTAACAATTATGAAGTTGGTATGATTACATTAATAATAATAAGAAGATTTTACTTTTATTTACATTTAATATTATAATATTGTTTTAAAAGGTATATTATAATTGAACTCCATTTAACATTGATCAATTTGTTATAATTTCAACTGTTGATAACGAAAATTGAATTTGGTGCGTTTACATGAATATGAATAAGATGATTTTACTATTTTATACATTTAATGATATAATAATGTTAAAAAAGTTATATTATAATTAAACTACATTTAACAATGATCAATTTGTTATAATTTTAACTGTTGATAATGAAAATTGAATTTAGTATGTTTACATCCATATTAATAAGAAGATTTTACAATTTTTACATTTGATGATATAATAATGTTGAAAAATTTATATTTCAATTATATTACATTTAACAATGATCAATTTGATATAGTTTCAACTGTTAATAACGAGAATTGAATTTGGTATAATCAAATATAAAGCGAATTTGGTACGTTTACATCCTTATTAATAAAAAGATTTTACAATTTCATACATTTGATGATATAATAATGTTGAAATATTTATATTTCAATTATATTACATTTAACAATGAACAATTTGTTATAGTTTCAACTGTTGATAATGAAAATTGAATTTGGTACGTTTACATGAATATGAATAAGAAGTCTTTACTATTTTTTACATTTATTATTATGATAATGTCCAATAAGCTATATTTTAAATAAACTACATTTAAAAATGATTAATTTGGTATAGTTTCAACTGTTAATAGTGAACAC
>VYZN01000074.1:38990-70214 GCA_009761285.1 Aphis glycines
TTTACATACATTTTATAATATGATTTTATTTTTTTATACATTTAATGATGTAATAATGTTAAAAAAGTTATATTATAATTAAACTACATTTAACAATGAACAATTTGTTATAGTTTCAACTGTTAATAATGAGAATTGAATTTGGTATAATCAAATATAAAGTGAATTTGGAAAGTTTACATGAATATTAATCAGAAGATTTTACAATTTTTACATTTGATGATATAATAATGTTGAAAAATTTATATTTCAATTATATTACATTTAACAATGAACAATTTGTTATAGTTTCAACTGTTAATAATGATAATTTAATTTGGTAGAATCAAATATAAAGCGAATTTGGTACGTTTACATCCATATTAATAAGAAGATTTTACAATTTTTTACATTTAATATTTGAATAATGTCCAATAAGCTATATTATAATTAAACTACATTTAACATTGATCAATTTGTTATAATTTCAACTGTTGATAATGAAAATTGAATTTGGTGCGTTTACGTGAATATGAATACGATGATTTTACTATTTTATACATTTAATGATATAATAATGTTAAAAAAGTTATATTATAATTAAACTACATTTAACAGTGATCAATTTGATATAGTTTCAACTGTTAATAACGAGAATTGAATTAAGTATAATCAAATATAAAGTGAATTTGGTACATTTACATCCATATCTATAAAAAGATTTTACAATTTCATACATTTGATTATATAATAATGTTGAAATATTTATATTTCAATTATATTACATTTAACAATGATCAATTTGTTATAATTTCAACTGTTGATAATGAAAATTGAATTTGGTACGTTTACATGAATATGCATAAGAAGATTTTACTATTTTTTACATTTATTATTATGATAATGTCCAATAAGCTATATTTTAATTAAACTACATTTAACATTGATCAATTTGTTATAATTTCAACTGTTGATAATGAAAATTGAATTTGGTGCCTTTACATGAATATGAATAAGAAGATTTTAATATTTTTTACATTTATTATTATGATAATGTCCAATAAGCTATTTTTTAATTAAACTACATTTAACAATGATTAATTTGGTATAGTTTAAACTGTTAATAGTGAACACATAACTTTTAATAAACAAATTTAAAGTGAATTTTGTATGTTTACATACATTTTATAATATGATTTTAGTTTTTTATACATTTAATGATGTAATAATGTTAAAAAAGTTATATTATAATTAAACCACATTTAACATTGATCAATTTGTTATAGTTTCAACTGTTAATAATGAGAATTGAATTTGGTATAATCAAATATAAAGCGAATTTGGTACGTTTACATCCATATTTATAAGAAGATATTACAATTTTTTACATTTAATATTTGAATAATGTCCAATAAGTTATATTATAATTAAACTATATTTAACAATTATGAAATTGGTATGTTTACATTAATGATAATAAGAAGATTTTACTTTTATTTACATTTAATATTATAATATTGTTTTGAAAGGTATATTATAATTAAACTACATTTAACATTGATCAATTTGTTAGAATTTCAACTGTTGATAATGAAAATTGAATTTGGTACGTTTACATGAATATGAATATGAAGATTTTACTATTTTTTACATTTATTATTATGATAATGTCCAATAAGCTAGATTTTAATTCAACTACATTTAACAATGATTAATTTGGTATAGTTTCAACTTTTAATAGTGAACACATAACTTTTAATAAACAAATTTAAAGTGAATTTGGTATTTTTACATACATTTTATAATATGATTTTATTTTTTTATACATTTAATGATGTAATAATGTTAAAAAAGTTATATTATAATTAAACTACATTTAACATTGATCAATTTTTTATAGTTTCAACTGTTAATAATGAGAATTGAATTTGGTATAATCAAATATAAAGTGAATTTGGTAAGTTTACATGAATATTAATCAGAAGATTTTACAATTTTTACATTTGATGATATAATAATGTTGAAAAATTTATATTTCAATTATATTACATTAACCAATGAACAATTTATTATAGTTTCAACTGTTAATAATGAGAATTGAATTTGGTAGAATCAAATATAAAGCGAATTTGGTACGTTTACATCCATATTAATAAGAAGATATTACAATTTCTTACATTTAATATTTAAATAATGTCCAATTAGCTGTATTATAATTAAACTATATTTAACAATTATGAAATTGGTATGATTACATTAATAATAATAAGAAGATTTTACTTTTATTTACATTTAATATTATAAAATTGTTTTAAAAGGTATATTATAATTAAACTACATTTAACAATGAATCAATTTGTTATAATTTCAACACTGTTGATAATGAAATTGAATTTGGTGCGTTTACTTGAATATGAATAAGAAAATTTTTCTATTTTATACATTTAATGATATAATAATGTTAAAAAAGTTATATTATAATTAAACTACATTTAACAATGATCATATTGATATAGTTTCAACTGTTTATAACGAGAATTGAATTTGGTATAATCAAATATAAAGTGAATTTGGTACATTTACATCCATATTATTAAAAAGATTTTACAATTTCATACATTTGATGATATAATAATGTTGAAAAATTTATATTTCAATTATTTTACATTTAACAATGATCAATTTGTTATAATTTCAACTGTTGATAATGAAAATTGAATTTGGTACGTTTACATGAATATGAATAAGAAGATTTTACTATTTTTTACATTTATTATTATGATAATGTCCAATAAGCTGTACTTTAATGAAACTACATTTAACAATGATTAATTTGGTATAGTTTCAACTGTTAATAGTGAACACATAACTTTTAATAAACAAATTTAAAGTGAATTTGGTATGTTTACATACATTTTATAATATGATTTTATTTTTTTATACATTTAATGATTTAATAATGTTAAAAAAGTTATATTATAATTAAACTACATTTAACATTGATCAATTTGTTATAGTTTCAACTGTTAATAATGAGAATTGAATTTGGTAGAACCAAATATAAAGCGAATTTGGAAAGTTTACATGAATATTAATCAGAAGATTTTACAATTTTTACATTTGATGATATAATAATGTTGAAAAATTTATATTTCAATTATATTACATTTAACAATGAACAATTTGTTATAGTTTCAACTGTTAATAATGAGAATTGAATTTGGTAGAATCAAATATAAAGCGAATTTGGTATGTTTACATCCATATTAATAAGAACATATTACAATTTCTTACATTTTACTATTTGAATAATGTCCAATAAGCTATATTATAATTAAACTATATTTAACAATTATGAAATTGGTATGATTACATTAATAATAATAAGAAGATTTTACTTTTATTTACATTTAATACTATAATATTGTTTTAAAAGGTATATTATAATTAAACTACATTTAACATTGATCAATTTGTTATAATTTCAACTGTTGATAATGAAAATTGAATTTGGTGCGTTTACATGAATATGAATAAGAAGATTTTACTATTTTAAACAATTAATGATATAATAATGTTCAAAAAGTTATATTATAATCAAACTACATTTAACAATGATCAATTTGATATAGTTTCAACTGTTTATAACGAGAATTGAATTTGGTATCATCAAATATAAAGTGAATTTGGTACATTTACATCCATATTAATAAAAAGATTTTACAATTTCATACATTTGATGATATAATAATGTTGAAAAATTTATATTTCAATTATATTACATTTAACAATGATCGATTTGTTATAATTTCAACTGTTGATAATGAAAATTGAATTTGGTACGTTTACATGAATATGAATAAGAAGATTTTACAATTTTTTACATTTAATATTTGAATAATATCCAATAAGCTATATTATAATTAAACTATATTTACCAATTATGAAATTGGTATGTTTACATTAATAATAATAAGAAGATTTTACTTTTATTTACATTTAATATTATAATATTGTTTTAAAAGGTATTTTATAATTAAACTACATTTAACATTGATCAATTTGTTATAATTACAACTGTTGATAATGAAAATTGAATTTGGTGCCTTTACATGAATATGAATAAGAAGATTTTTATATTTTTTACATTTATTATTATGATAATGTCCAATAAGCTATTTTTTAATTAAACTACATTTAACAATGATCAATTTGGTATAGTTTCAACTGTTAATAGTGAACACATAACTTTTAATAAACAAATTTAAAGTGAATTTTGTATGTTTACATACATTTTATAATATGATTTTAGTTTTTTATACATTTAATGATGTAATAATGTTAAAAAATTTATATTTCAATTATATTACATTTAACAATGAACAATTTGTTATAGTTTCAACTGTTAATAATGAGAATTGAATTTGGTAGAATCAAATATAAAGCGAATTTGGTACGTTTACATCCATATTAATAAGAAGATATTACAATTTTTTACATTTAATATTTGAATAATGTCCAATAAGCTATATTATAATTAAACTATATTTAACAATTATGAAATTGGTATGATTACATTAATAATAATAAGAAGATTTTACTTTTATTTACATTTAATACTATAATATTGTTTTAAAAGGTATATTATAATTAAACTACATTTAACATTGATCAATTTGTTATAATTTCAACAGTTGATAATGAAAATTGAATTTGGTGCGTTTACATGAATATGAATAAGAAGATTTTACTATTTTATACATTTAATGATATAATAATGTTAAAAAGTTATATTATAATTAAACTACATTTAACAATGATCAATTTGATATAGTTTCAACTGTTAATAACGAGAATTGAATTTGGTATAATCAAATATAAAGTGAATTTGGTACATTTATATCGATATTAATAAAAAGATTTTACAATTTCATTCCTTTTGATGATATAATAATGTTGAAATATTTATATTTCAATTATTTTACATTTAACAATTATCAATTTGTTATAATTTCAACTGTTGATAATGAAAATTGAATTTGGTACGTTTACATGACTATGAATAAGAAGATTTTACAATTTTTTACATTTGATGATATAATAATGTTGAAGAATTTATATTTCAATTATATTACATTTAACAATGAAGAATTTATTATAGTTTCAACTGTAAATAATTAGAGTTGAATTTGTTATAATCTAATATAAAGTGAATTTGGTAAATTTACATCCATATTTATAAGTAGATTTTACAATTTCATACATTTGATGATATTATAATGTTGAAAAATTTATATTTCAATTATATTACATTTAATAATGATCAATTTGTTATAATTTCAACTGTTGATAATGAAAATTGAATTTGGTGCGTTTACATGAATATGAATAAGAAGATTTTACAATTTTTACATTTGATGATATAATAATGTTGAAAAATTTATATTTCAATTATATTACATTTAACAATGAACAATTTGTTATAGTTTCAACTGTTAATAATGAGAATTGAATTTGGTAGAATCAAATATAAAGCGAATTTGGTATGTTTACATCCATATTAATAAGAACATATTACAATTTCTTACATTTTACTATTTGAATAATGTCCAATAAGCTATATTATAATTAAACTATATTTAACAATTATGAAATTGGTATGTTTACATTAATAATCATAAGAAGATTTTACTTTTATTTACATTTAATATTATAATATTGTTTTAAAAGGTATATTATAATTGAACTACATTTAACATTGATCAATTTGTTATAATTTCAACTGTTGATAATGAAAATTGAATTTGGTGCGTTGACATGAATATGAATAAGATGATTTTACTATTTTTTACATTTATTATTATGATAATGTCCAATAAGCTATATTTTAATTCAACTACATTTAACAATGATTAATTTGGTATGTTTACATTAATAATAATAAGAAGATTTTACTTTTATTTACATTTAATATTATAATATTGTTTTAAAAGGTATATTATAATTAAACTACATTTAACATTGATCAATTTGTTATAATTACAACTGTTGATAATGAAAATTGAATTTGGTGCCTTTACATGAATATGAATAAGAAGATTTTACTATTTCATACATTTAATGATATAATAATGTTAAAAAAGTTATATTATAATTAAACTATATTTAACAATGATCAATTTGATATAGTTTCAACTGTTAATAACGATAATTGAATTTGGTATAATCAAATATAAAGTGAATTTGGTACATTTATATCCATATTAATAAAAAGATTTTTTAATTTCATACATTTGATGATATAATAATGTTGAAATATTTATATTTCAATTATATTACATTTAACAATGAACAATTTGTTATAGTTTCAACTGTTGATAATGAAAATTGAATTTGGTACGTTTACATGAATATGAATAAGAAGATTTTACAATTTTTTACATTTAATATTTGAATAATGTCCAATAAGCTATATTATAATTAAACTTTATTTACCAATTATGAAATTGGTATGTTTACATTAATAATAATAAGAAGATTTTACTTTTATTTACATTTAATATTATAATATTGTTTTAAAAGGTATATAATTAAACTACATTTAACATTGATCAATTTGTTATAATTTCAACTGTTGAAAATGAAAATTGAATTTGGTGCGTTTACATGAATATGAATAAGAGGATTTTACTATTTTAAACAATTAATGATATAATAATGTTCAAAAAGTTATATTATAATCAAACTACATTTAACAATGATCAATTTGATATAGTTTCAACTGTTAATAACGAGAATTGAATTTGGTATAATCAAATATAAAGTGAATTTGGTTTATTTACATCCATATTTATAAAAAGATTTTACAATTTCATACATTTGATGATATAATAATGTTGAAATATTTATATTTCAATTATATTACATTCAACAAAGATCAATTTGTTATAATTTCAACTGTTGATAATGAAAATTGAATTTGGTACGTTTACATGAATATGAATAAGAAGATTTTACTATTTTTTACATTTATTATTATGATAATATCCAATAAGCTATATTTTAATTAAACTACATTTAACAATGATTAATTTGGTAGAGTTTCAACTGTTAATAGTGAACACATAACTTTTAATAAACAAATTTAAAGTTAATTTGGTATGTTTACATACATTTTATAATATGATTTTATTTTTTTATACATTTAATGATGTAATAATGTTAAAAAATTTATATTTCAATTATATTACATTTAACAATGAACAATTTGTTATAGTTTCAACTGTTAATAATGAAAATTTAATTTGGTAGAATCAAATATAAAGCGAATTTGGTACGTTTACATCCATATTAAGAAGAAGACTTTACAATTTTTTACATTTAATATTTGAATAATGTCCAATAAGCTATATTATACTAAAACTACATTTAACATTGATCAATTTGTTATAATTACAACTGTTGATAATGAAAATTGAATTTGGTGCCTTTACATGAATATGAATAAGAAGATTTTACTATTTCATACATTTAATGATATAATAATGTTAAAAAAGTTATATTATAATTAAACTACATTTAACATTGATCAATTTGTTATAATTACATTTGTTGATAATGAAATTTGATTTTGGTGCGTTTACATGAATATGAATAAGAAGATTTTACTATTTCATACATTTAATGATAATTTAATGTTAAAAAAGTTATATTATAATTAAACTACATTTAACAATGATCAATTTGATATAGTTTCAACTGTTAATAACGAGAATTGAATTTGGTATAATCAAAAATAAAGTGAATTTGGTACATTTACATCCATATTAATAAAAAGATTTTACAATTTCATACATTCGATGATATAATAATGTTGAAAAATTTATATTTCAATTATATTACATTTAACAATGATCAATTTGTTATAATTTCAACTGTTGATAAGGAAAATTGAATTTGATACGTTTACATGAATATGAATAAGAAGACTTTACTATTTTTTACATATATTATTATGATAATGTCCAATTAGCTATATTTTAAATAAACTACATTTAACAATGATTAATTTGGTAATGTTTCAACTGTTAATAGTGAACACATAACTTTTAATAAACAAATTTCAAGTGAATTTGGTATGTTTACATACATTTTATAATATGATTTTATTTTTTTATACATTTAATGATGTAATAAAGTTAAAAAAGTTATATTATAATTAAACTACATTTAACATTGATCAATTTGTTATAGTTTCAACTGTTAATAACGAGAATTGAATTTGGTAGAATCAAATATAAAGCGAATTTGGTACGTTTACATTCATATTAATAAGAAAATATTACAATTTCTTACATTTAATATTTGAATAATGTCCAATAAGCTATATTATAATTAAACTATATTTAACAATTATGAAATTGGTATGTTTACATAAATAATAATAAGAAGATTTACTTTTATTTACATTTAATATTATAATAATATTTAAAAAGTTATATTATAATTAAACTACATTTAACATTGATCAATTTGTTATAATTTCAACAGTTGATAATGAAAGTTGAATTTGGTACGTTTACATGAATATGAATAAGAAGATTTTACTATTTTATACATTTAATGATATAATAATGTTAAAAAAAGTTATATTATAATTAAACTACATTTAACAATGATCAATTTGATATAGTTTCAACTGTTAATAACGAGAATTGAATTTGGTATAATCAAATATAAAGTGAATTTGGTACATTTACATCCATATTTATAAAAAGATTTTACAATTTCATACATTTGATGATATAATAATGTGGAAATATTTATATTTCAATTATATTACATTTAACAATGATCAATTTGTTATAATTTCAACTGTTGATAATGAAAATTGAATTTGGTACGTTTACATGAATATGAATAAGAAGATTTTACTATTTTTTACATTTATTATTATGATAATGTCCAATAAGCTGTACTTTAATGAAACTACATTTAACAATGATTAATTTGGTATAGTTTCAACTGTTAATAGTGAACACATAACTTTTAATAAACAAATTTAAAGTGAATTTGTTATGTTTACATACATTTTATACTATGATTTTATTTTTTTATACATTTAATGATGTAATTATGTTAAAAAAGTTATATTATAATTAAACAACATTTATCATTAATCAATTTATTATAATTTCAACTGTTAATAATGAGAATTGAATTTGGTATAATCAAATATAAAGTGAATTTGGTATGTTGACATAAATATTAATCAGAAGATTTTACAATTTCTTACATTTGACGATATAATAATGTTGAAAAATTTATAATTCAATTATATTACATTTAACAATGAACAATTTGTTATAGTTTCAACTGTTAATAATGAAAATTTAATTTGGTAGAATCAAATATAAAGCGAATTTGGTACGTTTACATCCATATTAATAAGAAGATTTTACAATTTTTTACATTTAATATTTGAATAATGTCCAATAAGCTATTTTATAATTAAACTATATTTAACAATTATGAAATTGGTATGTTTACATTAATAATAATAAGAAGATTTTACTTTTTTTTACATTTAATATTATAATATTGTTTTAAAAGGTATATTATAATAAAACTACATTTAACAATGATCAATTTGTTTTAATTTCAACTGTTGATAATGAAAATTGAATTTGGTGCGTTTACATGAATATGAATAAGAAGATTTTACAATTTCATACATTTAATGATATAATAATGTTAAAAAAGTTATATTATAATTAAACTACATTTAACATTGTTCAATTTGTTATAGTTTCAACTGTTAATAATGAGAATTGAATTTGGTATAATCAAATATAAAGTGAATTTGGTACATTTCTATCCATATTAATAAAAAGATTTTTTAATTTCATTCCTTTTGATGATATAATAATGTTGAAATATTTATATTTCAATTATATTACATTTAACAATGATCAATTTGTTATAATTTCAACTGTTGATAATGAAAATTGAATTTGGTACGTTTACATGAATATGAATAAGAAGACTTTACTATTTTTTACATTTATTATTATGATAATGTCAAATAAGCTATATTTTAAATAAACTACATTTAACAATGATTAATTTGGTATAGTTTCAACTGTTAATAGTGAACACATAACTTTTAATAAACAAATTTAAAGTGAATTTGGTATGTTTACATACATTTTATAATATGATTTTATTTTTTTATACATTTAATGATTTAATAATGTTAAAAAAGTTATATTATAATTAAACTACATTTAACATTGATCAATTTGTTATAGTTTCAACTGTTAATAATGAGAATTGAATTTGGTAGAATCAAATATAAATCGAATTTGGTAAGTTTTCATGAATATTAATCAGAAGATTTTACAATTTTTACATTTGATGATATAATAATGTTGAAAAATTTATATTTCAATTATATTACATTAACCAATGAACAATTTGTTATAGTTTCAACTGTTAATAATGAGAATTGAATTTGGTAGAATCAAATATAAAGCGAATTTGGTATGTTTACATCCATATTAATAAGAACATATTACAATTTCTTTCATTTTACTATTTGAATAATGTCCAATAAGCTATATTATAATTAAACTATATTTAACAATTATGAAATTGGTATGATTACATTAATAATAATAAGAAGATTTTACTTTTATTTACATTTAATATTATAATATTGTTTTAAAAGGTATATTATAATTGAACTACATTTAACATTGATCAATTTGTTATAATTTCAACTGTTGATAATGAAAATTGAATTTGGTGCGTTGACATGAATATGAATAAGATGATTTTACTATTTTTTACATTTATTATTATGATAATGTCCAATAAGCTATATTTTAATTCAACTACATTTAACAATGATTAATTTGGTATGTTTACATTAATAATAATAAGAAGATTTTACTTTTATTTACATTTAATATTATAATATTGTTTTAAAAGGTATATTATAATTGAACTACATTTAACATTGATCAATTTGTTATAATTACAACTGTTGATAATGAAAATTGAATTTGGTGCCTTTACATGAATATGAATAAGAATATTTTACTATTTCATACATTTAATGATATAATAATGTTAAAAAAGTTATATTATAATTAAACTATATTTAACAATGATCAATTTGATATAGTTTCAACTGTTAATAACGATAATTGAATTTGGTATAATCAAATATAAAGTGAATTTGGTACATTTACATCCATATTAATAAAAAGATTTTACAATTTCATACAATTGATGATATAATAATGATGAAAAATTTATATTTCAATTATATTACATTTAACAATGATCAATTTGTTATAATTTCAACTGTTGATAATGAAAATTGAATTTGGTACGTTTACATGAATATGAATAAGAAGATTTTACAATTTTTTACATTTAGTATTTGAAATAATGTCCAATAAGCTATATTATAATTAAACTATATTTAACAATCATGAAATTGGTATGTTTACATTAATAATAATATGAAGATTTTACTTTTATTTACATTTAATATTATAATATTGTTTTAAAAGGTATATTATAATTAAACTACATTTAACATTGATCAATTTGTTATAATTTCAACTGTTGATAATGAAAATTGAATTTGGTGCGTTTACATGAATATGAATAAGAATATTTTCTATTTTTTACATTTATTATTATGATAATGTTAAAAAAGTTATATTATATTAAACTACAGTTTATACTAATGATCAAATTTGATATTAGTTTCAACTGTTAATACGAGAATTGATTTTATAATCAATATAAAGTGAATTTGGTACATTACATCCATTTATAAAAAAGATTTTGACAATTTCATACATTTGATGATATTAAGTAATGTGGAAATATTTAATTTCAATTATATTACATGTAACAATGGATCCAATTTGGTTTATAATTTCAACCGGTTGATAATGAAAATTGAATTTGGTACGTTTACATGAATATGCATAAGAAGATTTTACTATTTTTTACATTTATTATTATGATAATGTCCAATAAGCTATATTTTAATTAAACTACATTTAACAATGATTAATTTGGTATAGTTTCAACTGTTAATAGTGAACACATAACTTTTAATAAACAAATTTAAAGTGAATTTGGTATGTTTACATGAATTTGAATAAGAAGATTTTACTATTTCATACATTTAATGATATAATAATGTTAAAAAAGTTATATTATAATTAAACTATATTTAAAAATGATCAATTTGATATAGTTTCAACTGTTAATAACGAGAATTGAATTTGGTATAATCAAATATAAAGTGAATTTGGTACATTTACATCCATATTAATAAAAAGATTTTACTATTTCATACATTTAATGATATAATAATGTTAAAAAAGTTATATTATAATTAAACTATATTTAACAATGATTAATTTGGTATAGTTTCAACTGTTAATAGTGAACACATAACTTTTAATAAACAAATTTAAAGTGAATTTGGTATGTTTACATACATTTTATAATATGATTTTAGTTTTTTGATTAATAATTTTGTTAAAAAAGTTATATTATAATTAAACTACATTACATTGTCAATTTGTTATAGTTTCAACTGTTAATAATGAAATTGGAATTTGGTAGATCAAATATAAAGCGGAATTTGTGTAGTTTTCATGAATATAATCGAAGATTTTACAATTTTTACATTTGATTGATATAATAATGGTTGAAAAATTTATATTTCAATTAATATTACATTTAACAATGAACAATTTTGGTTATAATTTAACTGTTGATAATGAAAATTGGAATTGGTTCGTTACATGAAATATGATAAGAAGATTTACTATTTTTACATTATCTATTAGATAATGTCCAATAAGCTTATTATAATTAAATATATTTAAACAATTATGAAATTGGTATGTTTACATTTAATGATATATGAAGATTTTACTTTATTTACATTTAATTATTTAATATTGTTTTAAAGGTATATTTCTAATTTAAACTACATTAACAATGATTAATTTGTTAGTTTCAACTGTTAATAATGAACACATACTTCTTAATAACAAATTTAAAGTGAATTTGGTATGTTTACAACATTTTATTAATGTTTATTTTTTTATACATTAATGATGTAATAATGTTAAAAAGTATATATAATTAAATACATTTTAACATGAACAATTTGTTATAGTTTCAACTGTTAATAATGAGAATTTAATTTGGTAGAATCAAATATAAAGCGAATTTGGTACGTTTACATCCAAATTAATAAGAAGATATTACAATTTTTTACATTTAATATTTGAATAATGTCCAATAAGCTATATTATAATTAAACTATATTTAACAATTATGAATTTGGTACGTTTACATAAATATTAATAAGAAGATTTTACTATTTTTTACATTTAATATTATAATAATGTTTAAAATGGTATACTATAATTAAACTACTTTTAACAATCATCAATTTGTTATAATTTTAACTGTTGATAATGAAAATTGAATTTGGTACGTTTATATGAATATGAATAAGAAGATTTTACTATTTTTTACATTTATTATTATGATAATGTCCAATAAGCTATATTATAATTATACTATATTTAACAATTATGAAATTGGTATGTTCACATTAATAATAATAAGAAGATTTTACTTTTATTTACATTTAATATTATAATATTGTTTTAAAAGGTATATTATAATTGAACTACATTTAACATTGATCAATTTGTTATAATTACAACTGTTGATAATGAAAATTGAATTTGGTGCCTTTACATGAATATGAATAAGAATATTTTACTATTTCATACATTTAATGATATAATAATGTTAAAAAAGTTATATTATAATTAAACTATATTTAACAATGATCAATTTGATATAGTTTCAACTGTTAATAACGAGAATTGAATTTGGTATAATCAAATATAAAGTGAATTTGCTACATTTACATCCATATTAATAAAAAGATTTTACAATTTCATACATTTGATGATATAATAATGTTGAAAAAATTATATTTCAATTATATTACATTTAACAATGATCAATTTGTTATAATTTCAACTGTTGATAATGAAAATTGAATTTGGTACGTTTACATGAATATGAATAAGAAGATTTTACTATTTTTTACATTTATTATTATGATAATGTCCAATAAGCTATATTTTAATTAAACTACATTTAACAATGATTAATTTGGTATAGTTTCAACTGTTAATAGTGAACACATAACTTTTAATAAACAAATTTAAAGTGAATTGGGTATGTTTACATACATTTTATAATATGATTTTATTTTTTTATACATTTAATGATATAATAATGTTAAAAAAGTTATATTATAATTAAACTACATTTAACAATGATCAATTTGTTATAATTTCAACTGTTGATAATGAAAATTGAATTTGGTACGTTTACATGAATTTTAATCAGAAGATTTTACAATTTTTTACATTTAATATTTGAATAATGTCCAATAAGCTATATTATAATTAAACCGCCTAGAAGCCCCATCGGCCCCTAGAGTGCGATATTACCCACTTCGGTAAAACGCCGGTTTATACGTTTCACATTTCTTTAACCGTTGTATTTTGTTTCTAAAATATATGCAATGAGTTTTTGTCAATGACAGATAATGAAAATAATATACGATCTCGTTATAATCTTATTTGTTTTTTTTTTTTATTTATTGCTTTATTATTATAAAAATTACTAATAAATTATTATACAAACAAAAAAAAACATAGCCTGAAAACACACAACTATACACAAATAATTACAGTTTGAATTTGAATAGAAATAGAAATAGTTGTTTTCTTGTTTAATGAAAACTGAACATCATAGTTGGTTACCTATTTTTAATATTATTTTAATTATAACGTTAAGTGAATCTAAAGTTACGAAATGGAACGTAATCAATAATTATATTTTATCATATTATCGTATTGCTATAAATGTATTATTTAATAATAATACCTATTCATTTCCCAATTTCGTAAATATTATAATTAAAATTATTCACTTGTGTTCTTTCTGAATAGCTATTAGCATGTCTTACGTATAGTACGTACTGTCTTAAGCTATAACTTTTTTGTTTCGTACTTATTTTGTTAAACATTTAAAAACTACTCGTACTTTCTTAGTACGACATCGAAAAATGTTTCAAAGCTTTCGAAACAACGGAAGTCATATACAATAACTATTTATTATAGCTATGGAAATAACTAATAAGTAGGTATTCAGAACGCAAAAAAACCATCGTTCAATATTATCAACAAATAAATGTCTCGATTTTTTAAAAAAGATCTTATTGCGTTATTAACCCCGGGTTCGGACTCCCCCCCTCTTGGATCATGGCATAGTATTTATTTTTATTTTATAATTTTAAAGTTACCCAAAAGTTTTCATCAAAATGTATTGATTATAATTATTATTAGATTTAGTATAATAATATAATTGTATTCTATTTTCTATCTTTTTATAATTGAACAATTTGTTTATGGTAAGGGTGGCTAGATGTTTATGTTAAGTATTAGATTGTACCTGCAAAAAGATAACAATTAGAATTTATATCCTATTTAAACAGGTTTACAAATTCAAGATGAAAAAAAAAATTAATGCATATTAAAAGTAATTAATAATAAAAACGCATTTACACAATAATAATAAAGTATAAATAAATTGAAAAATACATAAACGATTTTTTTAATTATAATTATGATGATCTATGAATGCAATATGGTAATATTAAAACTGTTATAATATTTAGATTATTTGTACATAAAATTAAAAATAATTTGTTTAGTAAAAATATTAATAATTGTATTATAGTATAATAATATCAGTGATGTATCCATTGATTAATTATAGATGTGTAAAATTAATCATTTTTTACATTAGATACCTAAGTAAATTAAAAGTAAAATAGTAAAATTAAGTGGTGTGTAAGGTTTATCATAATATTTTTCTGACCGCAATTTTTAGAAAACGTTCCTCATTAAATTAAACAAAAAATGTTCATTCGGGAATTTCGATTAAGGAAAAATAATGGTAGCCTTGGAGAACATATTTTTGGTACGCTAATATTTTGATATCAAAGTAAAAATAAACAAATATAAATATCAGATTTCTATTAATTTAGTTTTGAATGTTTTATTCGAACACAATTAGAATTAGCCAGTGGTGTAGTGGAGCGTAGGTATACGCAGGTGTACGGCGTATACTCACTTCTCAGTTTTTCCGTAAGTGCGTATACTTATGGAATAGCACATGATACGCGGGTATACGCGCGTATGGGATTGCATTAATTATTCTACATACCTACCAATTTGATATATGATTTTGAATTGATAAATAAAAATAACCTAACCTAATTGATTTTACGGTTTTCATAATTAAAACAGCTGTTTATATTACTTAATTACTTACTATCTATGTGTCATTAATTCATAATATAGATATAATAATAAAAAATTAAGTATATATTAATTAGAGCGCGGATTTATATGTATTAAAAACCAACAAAACATGCGCTAAAAAAGATTAAATTTGTATTAATATATATACATTAAAATGTTAAAAAAAAATCATAAAACTAAATAATATACATAAAAAAAATGATTATCATATGAAATAATGTCAATCGACAATCATGGACGTAATCGATATTTTATTATTTTATTTCCCCGATTGATCTAAGCCTTATTTGGAAAAACTGTTTATTCCTACAAGTATACCTACACCTATTAATTTATTTTGATATTACTCAAAACTATAAAAATAAAATATTTTTTTCTTATACCATAATATACAAAAGTATAAATTTAAAAAATGTTTAAAAAACAAAACACCAAAATATGCGTAAAAAGATGAAATACACAATTAAAATTTTAAAATAGAAAAATTTCAAAATAATGCAAAAATATGCATTAAGAAGTATCATTTTTTAAATCGTTATGTCATGAAACAAATTTTTTGCTCACCTAGTAGTTAGCATATTATCATACTATCAACCAGAATACATTTGTAATTACAATAAATACATACAAATCCAAGCTTTAATGTATTAAAGTAGTATATATATGATTGTTGTATACACAATAAACAAATTACGACTGCATCAGTGGATTAGCTATTTCAACCATCAACGTATTTTCCTTTATTTTGATTTAATCAAACTTATGAGTTGCGAAAATAAATTTTCATAACTACAATACGTTGACACGAATATCAAGTGTATAAAGAATTTTTAATATAGTATTATACTAATAGCTATTTATCCATATTATATACCTACCTATACAATATTTTTTAAAACTTATGAGTTGCGAAAATAAATTTTAAAACCCTATAAAATAGTCAGTTAGCAAGTTAGCTAAAAAATATATAATATAAGCTTCAAGCGATTTTTGGAATTAACTGTATAGTGAATTTAAACATTTCTATACAATTACTATTCACGTGTTTTTAACTTCTCCAAACCATCTTTCAGGAATGTTAGTGCCAAGTAAAACGTTTTTGGGTAGGTATAAAAATTGTTGTTCAATTATACATCATATGTAATATGTCCTTACGTGTATACCTACATATATATGGCACTGTGTTAGTCTCGACCACGAATTACCTCTAGGTATATCATAATTCCTGTTCTCGACGCAGCCGATAACTTGTTGTGCAGGTATAAAAAAGTAAATCGTATATACTTGGGTAAAATAAAATCCCTCACTTCCGGCTTTATTCAGTCTCGGCTCGTGGCCGGCGACAATGCGAGTACAAAGGCGACCAATGACGTTCGATCCGAGAGTATAAACGATGACGTTACCTTCTTATAGTGGGGCTAGGACCCTACTCACTCTGGTTGTTATTTCATAGCGTCTCTTGTACCTATTACATTCACGTGTATCTTTCAGTTTGAGTGTTGCGTTTGACTGAAGCACTTGGAGCAATAAAAAGGTTAGTTATATTAGTTTTTTTTTATGAGTATAGGCATGCGTTTTCTTTTATCACACCAAAAACACTACGTTTTAAGTAACCCCTATATTATTGTTCATAATTTATAATGTTTAAACAATATTATGTTGACTAGTATTTAACATAACAATTGTTCTAATTTGACGTCATAGATAACTATTTGTAATATTACAAAATGACATTTTACTTCGTTTCCATATTATATCACGTACTTTAAAGATTTAATTTGTTTTTATATTAATTTTTTTTTTTTACACGGTGTTATAACGATTGTTTGCGGTGTGATATCAGCTATATTTTTTTTATAAAATAAGTCTCGATTTTTTTTAAATGTATATATTTATAATAATAATATATATTATATTATTATTATTATTATTATTATATTATTATTTTTATATATTTAATATATTACTATAATATTATTATATTCACTGGCATCCGAGAGACCGCGCTGTCGCTGCCGCCGCCACAGTCGCGAAAGGAATGGTATATTTCATTGCGTAAATCGGCCTTTAATGTACTTAAATATTTTTGGTTATAACTTCTAAACCATCTAATCAATCTTTTTAAGAGTTCCTCTGTTACTATCTGCACAATATTTTTGAGATCCGTTGATACGATTTTATATGTTCAATTATTTGCCCTGTAGACCTGACTTTGTATTAACAAAAATTAGCACGGCATTTTAATGGTACAATTCCGTTTCCTGTTATTATACGTTAGTGTTAGTGGCTAGTGGGTACTACGCTATTTATTTATTTTTTATTTACCTTCGCACGTCACTACCGTTGGGCTGGATAATAGTTTTAATCATTTTTCTCTCTTAGTAAAAATTACCATCTAATTTTAGTATAGTTAACTACTTATTCATTGTAGTTTAATATTATCTCTAATAGTATTCTTATAGTTAACTATTTAATCAGAAAGTAATTTTGCATTAGTTTTGATGTTTTGTATATTTAGTAGTAAACTACTCATATTTTTTAGTGAACTAATTACCATTAATAGTATCTATAGTCAGGTCACTAAGAGGGCGCTTTTAGGCGGCGACCAAAATTCGTCTGTTCTCGCTCGTCCCCACCACTAAACCCTCCAAAAACGACAAAAATATTTTAAAATAGTAATAAAATAACTAATAATATAATAATAATATATTTTGTCATATTATAACATTAGTTTACAATCCATATAATATATGACCTCCCACCCCCCATATAAAAGCCTAGCACATGGTCGGAGCGGATAATTTCTAAACAGTTATAAAGAATTAGGTTTAAAAATTAAAAGTTAGCAGTTCATTTTTACATAAACAGGGAATCTAAAGTTTTTAAAACATAATAATTATTATTATTATTTATATTAAAAATTATAGTTAATTTGTAACATATTATTGTCCAAATAAGTTTAACTGCTAAAAGACAAGAGGTAGACAAATTCACAAAGTTCTTTTTTACTTATTTGTTTAGCAATGATTTTACCAACTATATTTAAATAGTTATTGAATTCATTAGTTATTTCATATTTATCGTTAAATAATAATAATTATTGTATTATTTAGTCAATGAATTATTTGATTAATAGGAATATTATTATTGTTTTATTTATATTTGATCATTGAAATATTTGTAAAAAATTAGGTGAACATCCATTATAATTTATTACATGTATTAATATTTAAAGTTTGATATTAAAATATATTTTCTACTAAATTTAGGTATTAGTTTAATTTTTTATTCATTTGACTTTGTCTTTCTTAGGGCCGTTCTTACAATGTCCGGTTAAGTGTTGGTCAAGATTAACCGGTAGAATTTCATCGGTTAACTCATGATAAATTCTTCCAGTTAACGTTATCAGCCACTAACCGAACATTGTAAGAACAGCTCTTACTGTTACTAATTTTAATGATGGTTTTTTCAACTAGGACATTCTTCAAGATGGTGATTGACCTATGTTTGGATGATGAAATTGAAAAAGAGGTATGTTTATTAAGTTGTTTGCATTATAAATTAAAATCACTTGTATTATAATTTTTTTTTTTAATAGTTAAGAGTTAGTTTTTTTTTTCATACATAAAAATTAACAGCTAATAATCAAATAAATTTTAACGCTAGCATCTTATAATTTTATTTTACTAAATAAGTAGTATTATCTCTTAAACTGATTGCGTTGAATAATAATACTAACACATTTTTTACTATTGACTAGCACTCAATTAGTTAAAATGTATAATCTAATTTCAATGCTAGTTATAAGATGATATGAAAATGTAATAATTTCAAAACTCCTTTAAAATTAAAATATTTTAACAAGTATACAGATAATGTTTTAATCTTTTAATTTGGTTAATTTTTTTTTCACTCTAGTATGAAAAGTAAATTATGCTTGAACTTAAATTA
The DNA here is from genome assembly GCA_009761285.1 of Aphis glycines. Taxonomy (NCBI): domain Eukaryota; kingdom Metazoa; phylum Arthropoda; class Insecta; order Hemiptera; family Aphididae; genus Aphis; species Aphis glycines. Next base: position 59,384 of record VYZN01000074.1, read on the forward strand.
AGGGAACTGATATTACTAAAATTGCCTATGTTTTTAAGTATGAACATTTGGAAACTCTGATAATATTAAAATGAATTGATTAAAATTAAATAATGTATTTTAGTCTTTATAAATTTATAAATTAGTATTTGTGTAAGATAAAAAATATTTGATTTTTGCCCAAAATTCTGATAACTCTATACTGTGTTTACTGAGATTATGGAATTGTGTATAAATCAAAATGTATTGTACCTTGTTAAGTAACCACATTTTCTTGGTAAATGGAGTAAATGTTATTTTACTTTTCAAATTTATTATAAATTAGGAAAAAAAATTTTAATCATACGTTTTGACATTCATATACTATCAGATTTTGAAGTATTATACAGATATCTGATCATTGGAGTTAGGATGTTGATGACTTTTGCATTTTTTTTCCTTTAATTCTATACAATGCTATCTTAGTTAAAAATTTGTTTCATGTTCCCCTGATTCAGAATATTCAAATTTTATTTTGCATATTTGGGCATTTTTAGCTATAAATGCATTTTTGGTGTTTTTTAACGTCATTTTTCAACATTTTTAAGTTATTTTTTCATAATTTTGGTCTTTTTTTGTAGTTTTTGTACAATGTGGAATCATTTTTCTCAAATTTTAAATTTTAAAGAAAATTTGTAGGTATAACATCAAAAAAAATAATTTTAATTTTATTATTGTGGGGTTTTTGGTGTTATACATTGATAAAATAAGTCACACGCCGATCATAGATGCTTATCGAGTGTTACACTTATCGAATATTGAGAATAATTTTAATACAATTTTTTTTATTTATTTTATTATATTATATTATTTTACTTTTTAATTAATTTTTAATAATCTTATGCTTTAAATCTAAATGTACATACTATTGTCTATTGTTTATTTATATTATTTTATTAATATTATAATTCATATTATTTTAAATTACTATAATTACACCCATATCAACAATAAAAATTATTATTTATAAATACATTTTTTTCACTTATTTTATTAGACTTATTAGATAATTTTTAAGTATACATTTTTTAAAGTTTTTAGGGCATTTTTGCATTTTTTTAGGTTATTTTGAATTTTTTTTAGGGCATTTTTGTGTGTTTTTTAGGTCATCAACATCCTAACTCTACTGATCATTATATCTTAAATAATGGTTCTGCTAAATGTAAATTTGCTATATTGTACTTATAAGACAGATGGGTGAGTGTCACTCAGTGATTACACCTACTTTTACTTGTTTTATTAGGCATATTTAAATATAATTATGTTTATTTATTTTTTATATCATTTGAAAATAATATTTAATTAATTTATATATTTTTAATAATCGATAATATATTTATTAAAAACATTTAAAATTCAATTTTCAGATTGAAATTAAAGAAGACTTTAAAATGTAAGTTTGAAATATGTTTGACTTGTAAAATTTTATTTTTTAATTTTTTATATTATTTTATAGAATACTTGAAGAAGGACAGATCAAATTAAATGATTATAAGATGTTAAATTCATATGAATTCATTAATGATATTCTTATAGAATTTTATTTAAAGTAAGTGATTTCAATTCAAATTTTATAAATAATAGTTATGCGTTATGTTATGAAAAAAATGTTTTTTTGTACTATAGTGATTGGTATACTAAAAAATTAAATAAAGAAGATAGAGAACGAACGTATGTATTTAATACATACTTTTATACTGCTCTGGCGAAATCATTTAATGCCTCTGATTATCCAGCACGCTACACAGCATCACAGATAAGACACAAACAAGTTAAAAGATGGACAAAAGATGTAGACATATTCCAGAAAGATTTTGTTTTTATACCTGTGAATGAAAGGTAAGAATTAACATAACTTTAATCATCTGTTTTAAATAAAACTTAAAATTATTATCTAATTAATTATTATTTTTAGTAACCATTGGTTTTTAGCGGTAATTTGTTTTCCGTACCTATCAGGTAAAGTTAATATGATTGATGGAACTCCAGTAAATGAACCTGATGATGATGCTGGTAAATATTTACAATTTAAATATATTATAATTTTTAATATTTCATTTTACAATTATGAAATTAAATAAATCCTCTTAAAAGCATGATGTGAAATGTATACAAAAACTCTTAGTTTTATAGTATTCGTTTAGTTTTAAATATTTATGTGTTGATTAGTATGAGTATATACTTCTATTACAATATTTTAATCCGAGGTGATTGACAAATAATGTGTACTAAATAAATTATAGGTGGATATCCATGGCCACGCATTACATATTCTGCTGTTCGTGATCGTAGTGAAGCTGACCCTAACGATGAAGATCTTCGTTTGTTTGATATGGCATCAAGAGTAAGAATTTTTTTCTATAAATAATTTAGATCATTCAATAGCTTTCAAAAAATTTTTGTTATTATTTAATTTGGATATAAATATTTTTTAGGGAAACCTATCTAAACAACAAGGACTTGATTATGAAACTGATGCTGAGGTTACAAAAATATTCAGACGAATACAAGTTAAACGGTAAAGTATTTACATTATTAATCTAAGTTAATGTTATTAAAGCTTATTTATTTTTTAGGCCTTGCATTTTAGTGTTGGATTCCTATTCTGGTGGTGTTAACCGTGCCAGAATCACAGCTACACTACGTGGTTGGTTAGAACAAGAATATTTTGTTAAACATCCAAGACAAAAAAAAGATTTTAGTCCTGAAGCTATAAAAGGAGCTGCACTTAGGGTACCTCAACAACCGAATAATAAAGATTGTGGCCTTTTTATGATTCATTTTGTTGAAATGTTTTTTAAAGTAAGTCAACTAATTATTGTATTTTAATACACATACTAAATCTTACCATATTTTAGAGGCCGATTGTGGATTACACATTTCCGATTCGTCATTTAGAAAACTGGTTTTCTGTTGATGAAGTTGTTTTGAACTGCCGAAAAAGAAAAGAATTACAATGTGTTATACTTAATAAGATGGAAGAGAAACGATCTACTATGCCCGAAGAAATAGAATTGCCAATTCTTGATTTAGATTACATGTTATAAATAATTTCATTAACCCGTTTGACGTTATTTAAAATTGTAAAAATTACCGAGATTTGTTATTTAAAAATACATTTTTGGTTTATCAATGTTCATTTCAATTCATCTGCTTTAAAATCAGTTTTTAAAATGTATTATATTTGCCTCTTTTAAATTTGATATCCTTATTTGGTTAGAATTTGTTTTGACAATAATGTTATGTATATAAAAATCCATGTGTATTAAAAGCTTAATGTTTAAATTTCAATATGCTGTTGTCATTGTTGTAATGTATAATGCTTACGGTTTTTATGGTTTATAACAATGTAATTAATTTTGATAATATAAATTATACTCGTACAAATATTTTTTTAAAAATTTTTTTGCATATAATTTTATATTTTTAAAAGCATGAATATGTGTTCTTATTTAGGGTTAGTTCCAATGTTGAATAGTTTAATCTACAAGAAATATGTTTATTATCCCTGTCAAAAATAAACCCTTTAACAATATATTTTGTAAATTTTCTAAAATATAATATTTATCACCCTGTAAACACAATACCTAATTAAATATAATAATATATATTTAAATTATAGTAACCTACAGTTTTATTTTGATACCGCGATAATTTTAATGTAATTATTCAAATTGCTATGCATGCGATGATACTCTCACGTGTCTAGGATGTATGATAAATAGTAATATTGTTTGCGCCGAAATGGTTCTTAATATAAAGCAATGATAATATTTAAAACACTCAATATTATAATTTAACTATGTAATTATTTACATTATACATTTTGACGCATAGGCGACTCTAAGGCGTTCTTTTGATACCCCGATAAAATACATTGGGTATTAACTATACCACTATACTAAAAAAAAAACTAACAAAATGAAATTGAAATAAGTATGGCCTAATTACAAATAATTAGGTTCTTATCTATATTTGGTATAACTAGTAATAGTATGAATTATTTTTAATAAGGGTATACAATAAGTATTAAGTGGGTATAATGAATAGTTGAAACGAGTATTTGTCTTAACGTGCATGAGTTTTTTAACATTTTATTATATAAAGTTACGTTGATTGTACAACATAAAATAATGTTTTCTGGTTCATGTATGTGTTGTAATCTCCAATGCAATCTGGGTAGGTACTTAAATAGTTTATACTGAAATTAATCAAATCTAAAACGTATACAAACAAAATTAGTTTATATTCAGTATATTATGTCCCTGCCCACAAATTGTTGTATTTGAATTGTTAACTAATGAATTAATATTGTTATTTTTCGTTAAAATACGTAATTTTATCCAAAATTGAAATACAAATAGGTATATATGTGTCTCAAAAATCTCGTTTCACCATTAGTATATCTGAAAAGTCAATACATTTGAATGCGATTTTTTTATTGTAATGAGTATAGAAATTCTGATTGAATGGTATGAGAATTTATTATAAAAAAATTCTAGCAGTTTTACTAGACCGTTTTTCATGATCTTTTTTCTAACGCAAGTACTCGGTGTGCAGATGAGCCATCAAAAGAAAAATCCATAAAGTTAATTATTTAAATAGTTACCTATAAGAAGTATAAAGTTTGCCGTATTGTTACATACAAAAAAATAAAACAAGTCAGGTTGTTATACCAACTATATATAAACCACAAGATGGCACATTATTGTATCGTATACACCGTAATAAAAAAAAAAAAAATTGTTATAACTTTAAAAGTTATCTGGGTTAGAAATTAAGGACTTACGTACACATCTTGCGGGGTCTGTGAATTCATGGGCAGTACAACTTGCATTTTTTAAATGACAACAGGTGTTTTGAATACCAAATTTTTTTACCATAGCTCTAAAACAAAATTGACTAAATGACAACGAGATATAATTTTAATTCAAACAATTGAATTCCAAATCAAAGTCTTTTTTTTTGTATTTTTATGTTTTTAGATCTTATTAAATCATTTAAATTGAATACAAAAAAAAAAAAGAAAATACTTAAAATTGCATGCCAGTTTATAAAATTCTAGGATGATTATTGAAAAATGCAATTGTTTTAATCAAAACTTTACCGCCGTATGTTGACGTTTGGTCAATTTTGGTTTTAGAGCTAAAGAGGACCAAATTGATAGCGCGAATCGCCACCTATTATCGTTTAAAGGTGGTATTCGCTATATATTTATTTATTTATTATTTTTAGTGTGTGAAAATTGTGTATTATTCTAGATTTGAGGTCGCAACTGGCCAACAATGCTCCGACAAACTGATTTATTTTGATGTTATTATTGTTCATTATTATTAATATCGGTTGTGCCGAACCGGCATCTTAAATTATATATTTTAATTTATCGTCCCAAAAAGAGCCGTAAATGCCCGTAATTATTTACGTAATATTTTAACCAGCATTTCAAGTGAGTTACCATTTTTACTCCTATACCTATTTTATAATAATTGTTCATTAGTTTTAAGTATCTACAGTCTACACACACACACACACACACACACACACACACACAAGCACTCAATGGTCCCCGTCCACTTCCTTTGAGACCCACACATACACACATTTTACACGGGTTAGTCGGTGTGTATGTGCAGCGTACGAAATAGTTTGGTGACCGGGCACGAAAATTATGACTATTATAATAGGCTCCTGGCTCGTACACTCGTTGTTAATTGTTCGATTATAAATGGTTATTCTGTTATACTTGTTATATTAGTGTATTTGTTATTACTTTGTCACCTTTGATCGGGCTGATACTATTAGCCACAATTACTTTTTCATTAATTTCGATTGTTTTTACGTTATTAATCTATGATCTATTTTTTCGTCGGCATTAATTTGTAAAACACAATTACTTCTCCGTTCTCGGCGGAATTATTATTGGATTGTATTCATTTTTCTGGTATTATTTATACCTCTTTGTACCAATCTGCACAGCTGTCAGCTTAATACAGCTTTGTTCAATTTTAAAAATGGTATGTCTATATAATAATATGTGCTTCGGGTATTAGGAAATTATCTCGTACAATGTCAAACTTAAACACGAAAAGTTGTTGTTTAAATGAATCGAAATTACTACTTATCCTATACAGTTTCCATTGGGTTTACATGGATACTCTTAATGGTTTTTTTATCTTTCTCATTATCAATTATGTGACCTTTTAAACTCAAAATTGTAATTATGTTCATTTCTGAACCGCTATCAAATAAACATTTAATTTCGTTTTTTGCGAATTTGTCAAAAAAAGAAACGCGTTATGTAACTCGCTTAAAAACAGAATTATCGTACTATTTTAACCGTTCATTTTTCATAGGTATTTTATTTATTTATTTATAATATAATTTGCTATAATTATTCAGCTAATATATTTGTTTTTTTTTTTATAATCCGGCAGCTACAAGTAATTTAGGTAAAACAAAATATCAAATCAAAAACATTATCTATTTAAATCATAAACCTCTTCACACTTTTTAGTTTTTACTAGTAAAACAGTATTAATTCAAAAGTTAATAACAATTTATATCGTACAAAATATACCTAATAAAAAATACATAGGTTGGTTATAAATTGGTTTTATTTTTATTTATGGATGGATACTGGATAGCTGCAAAATATTTTCTGTTATCAATAAAAAATTATGACACTACCCATCAGAAGCATACCAAAATATTCTCATCGTTTCTTTAAATATTTGAAACACGTTTTCTGAAATTAATACCTATAGTTTAACTTGATATTTTGATTTATACATATTAAATCCAAATTTGTTTGCTTATTCCATTTGATATCTACAAATTTCGTGGAACAGATTACTTTTTAATAAATTAATTATTAAATTAGATTATAAATATGTATGCTAATTTATACATTAATATTATAAATTTAGTGTCCAAGTGGACTGTGGACATTAATCTATAATCAACAAATTGGTTAAATTTATAAAATATGTCATGGTACATACATTTTAAAAGTTAAATTTCAAATTAATCTAGAAAATATGAACACTGATATTTTATTAACTGTAATAACACAAATTTAAATAATTTTTAATTGTTATATAATATAAACCACTATTATTTACCTGAGTCTTTTCAGAATTAATAAGCAAAATATTTCAAGCTACACAATTCTTTTATATTTAGGGAAGGTAATATAATATATTTATAGCATGAGTAGGTTTATTCTAAATGTTGATTGTAAACAAGATACCTTAAATCTTATGTTAATGCATGGATAGACGGATAGTAATCATCTAGTTTGAAAATAATTTATATAATTGTACTAATAGTTAACTTGAGTCCTTTAGTATTGACTTCTGAATAACAACAATAAAAAAACCCTTTACTACTTATTTCACAAAATACTAAGATTTGAAATGAAAACAATTAGAAAAAATAATTCAGAAAATAAAAGTTTTGAGAAATAAAAACCTTAAACAGAAAATACAATAGACATTTATAAATAAAATCACATACTTTTTCTCTTATAATATACCTATTACAAATTTACAATGATGAATGTTTCTACAATTTATACAAAAAAATCTGAATGCATAGAGCGTGAATGTGTTTTATTATAGGTATTTAAAATGGGTGTATAGTGTCCTTTTAGTAAACTGTAAAATCCATTCAAATAGTTTATTAATTTTTTTATTTTATTAATTTGTATTAATTAATATTGTATATCTAATATTACTACCTACTAATTAAGTTTTTATATGTATTTTTTTTCTAATGACAATAAAAATTATAAAGAATAAATAAAGTGTACTATGTTTTATTAAAAATTTGGTGTGACTAGTATATTGCTTAGAGTATTTATAACAAAAAAGAAATTTCAATAGTATATTAACTAACATACATAAAAATAAATTATCAGTAAATTATAATTTTTAAATTTTGACTTATTAATTTATTAATAATATTTAAAAAATATTGTATCAACATTTTAAAATCGTAATAATATTGACAAAATGTATTACCTACTTTATACCTAAGTTATTTGATTATAATTTAATTACATTTGATTATAAAAAATGTATATTTAATATGATTTGTTGTATTGCAATAATATTTCTAAATTATTCATTGACTTCAATTTTTTAAAACTAATCCATTATACAATAATATGCAAATGCAAATACCTTATATTGATAAATACTTACAATTTTCTGGCAATAAAATGTTTTTAATGACTAATGGTGAATATTAGATATAAATATTTTACTTATAAGTAAAGGAATTTTAAATTATATGCATTGTAATATTTAAAATTGCTATTGATTATTGATTATAGTAATATTACTAAATGTAATTATAGGAGAAGATGTGTATTGTATATAATTTGTTGGAATGTATTGTATTTTTTTAGGCCTTTATTTAATTATTATGGTTTTTAAATTTTCAACCAAACATATTAATAGGTATATACCTATAAATATTTACACTGCATATTTCATAATTAATTACCGAATACAATAGTGATTATACTAATCATATATTTAAAATCAAAAAATAAAATATATAGTTAGTGTTGTTATAGTATTTATAGAATAAAATACTATTAATCAAATTTAAAATAAATCTAAAAAATATAAACACCCATATTTTATTATTGTATGATTTCAATTGTCAAAATACTATTATTTCCTGAATCATTTTCAGAGTGAATATGCAAAATTTCAAGTTACAAGCTACACAATTCTTTTATATTTAGGGAAAGTAATATAATATATTTATAGCATGAGTAGGTTTATTCTAAATGTTGATTGTAAACACGATACCTTAAATCTTATGTGAATGCTTGGATAGTAATCATCTAGTGTGAAAATAATTTATATAATTGTATAAACAGTTAACTTGAGTACTTTAGTATTGACTTCTGAATAACAACAATATAAAATCCCTTTATTAATTATTTCACAAAATACTAAGATTTGAAATGAAAACAATTAGAAAAAATAATTCAGAAAATAAAAGTTTTGAGAAATAAAAACCTTAAACAATAAATACAATAGACATTTATAAATAAAAACACCAATAAAAATTAAATATATTTATATACATATTAAATATGTACTTATAATTTTCATAGGATTATTTAACTTTATTTTGAAAACCTACAGGTTTGGTTATGTCCTCGAGCTCATAAACATACCGATTATCTTAATCATACTAAGTATATTTTTAAATGAATGTATTATTGTGCTAAGAAAGTATATAATAAATTAATTACTTCTCGTGAAACGAACTAATAACTTTAATATTAATATCAATATCAATTTTTATTTTATTATTTATAGTACAATAAACAATTTCGTCAAATAAATACATGCAAAGAATAATTTTAATATCGATATTAAATAATAATGGTCAGTTACACATATTATCTGATGAAACATTTAATGCTATTAGTGCGGGCACTGTAAGGTATTACTCGCATGTGCACTCTTTTTTTTTAGGATACGGTAGATAGTATTTGTAATCAGGTTCATCACCATACGTCTTCTTTTTAAGAACTCCCTCTTCGACGAGCCCGTTTTTATTATTTATAGGCAAAGTGCACAACTCTTTGTCAGTTGCTTTGGGACAGCAATTTAACATGCCACTGCCGCATGAACTTGGAGGGATTGGTCCCAATGACCTGATGGTAATTACGCATAAGTCCTTGGGCATACAAATTCCCGGCGCACCATTGGTCCTGGTGCACGGTTCAGCTATATAAAAAAAATAAAATAAATACCTTACATTAATATCGTAAGTTTTTAGAATCTCGTAGTTCATTTCAATTGATTCGTGGTGAGGTACCGAAATTACAACGCCAAGGTTTTACTCTTTCAGACTTCAACTAAGAATTTAAGATTATGAGGTGGAGTGATGAATGTATTTAATTAACAATAATACGTCTTTATATGTTTCTGAAGTCAAAAAAGTTTTCGATTTTAAACATTTCTAATTTCTACCGTTAAGACGAATTAATTTTATAAATAATGTGTATATATATGTACAATATACATATTACATATATTGCGCCGATATAAAAGACAAAGAAGGTGAATAAATATGTATATTATGAATATTTTTGATACTCTACAACCACAAACTTTGAAACTTACCACATAAGTCATCACACATTTGTCTGGTTATGGGCAGTTCGTAGTTTTCTTTGCAAGTGTGCAGTCCATTCGGCGTGTACAAAGGTCTGCACATTCTCAACTCCGTGTGGTAGTACCACCCGGTAAATTTCCAACCATTGATGTAAAATTCCGAAGCATTGCAATTTTGAATAACTGGTCGACGACATCTGTCATCTAAAAAAACATAAATCAAATTTAATAATACAGTTCTGCAGTGCGTATTTTAAAGTAAAGTTTAAATAAGTTAATATGTAAAATTTTAAATAATATCACTAAAAATCCATTCGATATTGAAAAATTAAACCTTATCATCAGAAATGAGAAAATAACTCAATTGTAAAGTTATTCATATTTATAATAAGTATAAATAGTAATCGTTCAAATTACGTAATACGTTTAATTTGTTATCTGCTGACCGCGAATGATAGTTAGACGGACAAACTGTTAAATATAAAATTATTGTAAAAATATACTTCAAATTATAGATTAATAGTCATTACCCATTATAAAAACCCTTCTATATAAAAAAAAAATAATATGTTGATTTTCGTGCATTGATTAATATTGTGTGTAATATAAAGGTGGAATAATTAATTTAATCTTAAAATAAAATATAAATAATTATTATAATACGATAC